>SKCR01028781.1:0-99999 GCA_019454045.1 Zanthoxylum bungeanum | reverse complement strand
GGGGACATCCCCTTGATTGGAATAAGAATTATGGTTTTCACTCGTCTCATACGACAAGTCGAGTGAAGTTACTCCTGAACCACCGTCCGGTTCAATCGACCAGGGACATCCCCCTGATGGAATGAAAGTTATGGTATACACTCGTCTCATACGCAAGTCGAGTGAAGTTACTCCTGAACCATCATCTGGTTCAGTCGACCGGGGACATTCCCCTGGTGACTCATGTCGAGTCAAATAAGAATTATGGCATTCACTCGTCTCATACGACAAGTCGAGTGAAATTATTCCTGAACCACCATCTGTTTCAGTCGACAGGGGACATCCTGTTGGATAATATGACCCATAGCGTCACTATTTGTACAGATCATGGTGTTGTTGTACAAATTAACTATGTGACAAGGAAATTGCACTCTCATCATTTGTGATTAGATCACCATAGATGTATAAATGAAGTGAGGTCCATATGATTAGTTCCTGGATTGAGAATGATATGAGACAGTATCAATCCACGAATGATTAATCATTAAATATCCCTAGCCGGAGTATTATCGAGACAGGACATCGATAATGCGGAATAGGCTAGTATTGCACTTGTGCGCGTTGTGAGGGCACAACGGCATAGTTCTCATATATATAAGTATTGGATACTTATGCAAGTGCGATAGGAGGTCGTGTTTCACCGATGGTACGGGAAACAACTTCGCTCTGGATAGACCCCTCGGAATCCCATTGGTATTATGACTATGTGTGTATGGGAGGCCGAAATCAAGGTAGGTGTGTATAGTCTTAACCTGAGACTTACATCGCTAATACTTACGATAATCGATAGACTTTGGTCTTGGTGGTACAGGGCTTTAACCGGTTCTGCGTACACCACTTCTGGGTTTATCAGAGAGTCGTAGTGTATTGGGTGTGATGTCAAGACGGAAGTATCACTTCAGTCATAGTGGAGATGATGTCACGCAGGATACGGTACTAGTGCTCTTGAGTGTTGTGCAACCAATCGGGATATTGTGACCAGGTCATGAATATCCGATTATAGAGACTATGTTACCAGATATCCGATATGTGCTTCGGACGGGGTAGACACTTATCCAGCCCCAGCCCTAGCACGTGACTTTCCGATACTGGGCCGATATACACAATACAATTAGTATACTACGCTTGATATAGATCTTAAATATTCTTATAAGAATATGTCCGGAGAATTGGGAAGACTTGGTGCTTTGCTAGGAGTCGACCTTGTCTCGTAAATCGGTAGAACGTAGTACTTGGTATGTACGTGATTCAGATACTCTGACGACCGTATTTACTGCCAACATATCCGGGGATCTCATGGGTCGCTTCCCAAAGATTCACCGATGACGTATGACTCGCACTTTTAATTAATCTGGGATTAATTAGATGAGAGAAAAAATTAATCTGGGATTAATTGCGGAGATATTTATCTGGGATAAAATATCATTTAAAGAGAGAGAACGATTAATTTGGAATTAATCGATTAATTAATATATTTGATATATTAAAGGAAATTGGATTTCGACGCGGAATTGAAATTAGATTTTAATTCGGGCGAACGAGTTAATTTAGAATTAATTCGTTAGCGACGTGAATAGTGATTTTGCTAGGCGTAATCATTTAATTGCGACGCGACGGAAAATTCGTTAATTTGGAATTAGCGAACCCGAGCCCGAGATTATTTGCGAGCGCATTCGTATTTCGAATTCGAGTGCGGCACGTCAAATCAAGCGTCAAATCATTAGTCGCATCAAGCGTCAAATCACTTGTCACTTTGAGTGATGTGACTTGACAAGATTGACTTGATGTGATTGAGTGATGTGGTTGTTGAGGGAATTAATGGTTTTAATTGTTTGACTTTGAAACCATTAAAGAAAAAGGATTTAATGATTTTTAAAATCATTTTTTGGGTAATACATACACAATTCCTTTTACCTAAAACCGTATAACCTTTTCCCTCCTCTCTCTCCTCTTCTTCTTCCTCTCATCCTCACGCCATTTCTCTTTTCTTATGAGGCAGTGAACTGCCGAGTTTGATAAAAGAAAATGGAGGGAAGCAAGTGTGTTTTGTGGCAAAACAAGAGTGCTAGCACACTCCGGGATCAATGCGAAGGTGATAGGGAAGTTTCCCCCATGAGCCGGGAACGTTTTGATGAAGCTTGGAGCTCATTTTTGATGTTCAAAATGGCGCAAAACAGACCACCAAACTGCTGCAGTGGGCGTACATGAGCAGTGGGCAGTGAGCAGAATTTCAGTTCGTTTTGTTGCCCAAATCGTCTCTCAACCGCTCGATGTAAGTATTCCGCAACTTCGTCGTTGTATTCACTTGTGTTTCATGCTTGTATTTTGATCTTGGGACCCTTAGAAACTCTAACAATGGCATCAAGAGCTTGGGTTAAAAGCATGAAAATGTTAGGGCTAAAATTTGGGCAAACTTGATTTTGAGCATGATAATTAAATTGGATGGATTTTTATGCTTAATTGTGTTTGAATTGAAGATTGATTGGGTCAATTTCAACAAATTGTGATTGGATTATTTTTTTCCCCAAATTACTACCTTGGCCGAAAATTGATGATGATTTAATGTCTTGGGATTTTTGATTTTTGACAATTGGATGTGTTGGAAATCATTCGTGATATGATTTGATGTCGATTGCGGAATCAATTGGATTGAATTCGAATCGAACGAAAAATCCCCAAATTGCCAAGTATGTCATAAAGCTTGAAATGGGTAAAATTGATTTGAGCATGCAATTATGAAATTGGATGATAAAGTATGCTTGAATGTATTTTAATTGATGATTGGTTGGATCAATTTGATCAAATTTGGTTTGGAACAAATTTGCCCAAAATCTTATCTTGGCCGAGAGTTATGCCCCTTTGTGTTCTTGGTGAATTTTGATTTTTGAAACATTGGATGTGTTGAAAATCATTAGGGTATATTGATTTATCGAGTCAATTGAGAATTATAATTCACTCGTCTCGTACGACAAGTCGAGTGAAAAAACTCCTGAACATATGGTTCAATCGTCCAGAGACTTCACCATGACGACTCATGTCCGGTCAAAGTGTGTTCCCTATCCGTACGACATGTCGACTGTGGTATTTGGACTCCAATCCGTAAGACATGCAGAGCAAGATTTCTCGTGAACCAACATCTTGTGCAGTCGACCGGGGACATCCCCTGATTCCGTACGACAGGCCGAGTGAGATTTCCCCTGAACCATTGTCTGAATCAATCCGCATGGGACGTTCCCCCATAGGCTCACATGATTGACAAGATAAAGATGTGATTTCCCCTTACTCTATACAACATGTCGACGAGGTTAATTCCCAAAAAGCCTTCGAAAGTTTCGGTCAAGCCAGAGACACCTCCTAGGCTATTGTCGAAAACAAAAGAAGACCTGAGTTCTTCCTCCCCCAGACTGTATGACAGGGATTAGCTCTGGACCACAACCGAGATCAATAATATAGATGACCACATCCTGATTCACTCGACATACTCGAAGGTACTCTCCAAGTCTAAGACTTCAAGGCTTAGAGAGTTGGCGACAAACTGTACGTGCCAAATTTGGGCCTAGGGGTAAAATCGACATTAGCCTTAAAACCAACCACTAAACCTGGATCCAACCTACGAGCAAAAAGGAAGCTTCTTGGGCCAGCTCATGGGCCTAAACCCGTTAACATAAACCAACGAACGCCATTTTGCAAGTTCGCTCGTGCCCCTATGCTCACATTCTCGATTGTGGACCTCGACCAAAATCAGTCTCCACAATTATCTCCATTGTCAATATAAAAAGAACCTAATGAGTCACACATTTAAAGTATTGAGGAGATAAATAAATCATATAAAATTAAGTTTTTCTTAAACTTTAAAGAAAATTCGTAATTTGAGAAATTATGGATAAAAATTGAATACAGGAAATTTTTGAGTCAAAGTACAAAATTGAAAATTAGGGGATATTTTATAATTTTTAAAGGTTCATGGATCATTTTATAATTTCCAAAAGTATATGGGTTGAATCGTAAAATTCCTATTAAAATACGATCAAATCCTATCCCTAGAATCAAATCTAACTCAAATAAAAAAAAACTATAAACAACCGTGCAATTAATGTAAGAAGAAGAATTGCTGAGAAGAAAGTTCACTCTTCCAAATATTAATTCTGTTGCTTCTACTCTCGTCGTTCATCAGACAAGAGGTATGTTACAATCATTAAAAATTTTTGAGTCAAAGTACAAAATTGAAAATTAGGGGATATTTTATAATTTTCAAAGGTTCATGGATCATTTTATAATTTCAAAAAGTCTATGGGTTGAATCGTAAAATTCCTATTAAAATACGATCAAATCCTATCCCTAGAATCACATCTAACTCAAATAAAAAAAAACTAAAAATAACCATGCCATTAACGTAAGAAGAAGAATTGCTGAGAAAGAAAGTTCACTCTTCCAAATATTAATTCTGTTTCTTCTACTCTCATCGTTAATCAGACAAGAGGTATGTTACAATCATTCTTACTTTTTATGTTTTTGATTTAAGGTCTCGTCCCAAAGCGCTATCTGCAACCATCGCTATTTCTTCATCATGATATTCTTACCCTTTTTTTTTTGGGTTTCTATTGCAAATTATTTGTTTCAGTTCGATTTTGTTTTCCACTATCGGCATGCGGTTTAAATAATATTTTTTTTAAAATTACCGTGGAATGAGCCATTGACAATGCGTGGCTTTAGACGGCTGGCTATTTTTTGATTTTGATTTTCCTCATGAATTTTTAGGGCTGTTTATATGTATCTTCTGTAGTTCAAGTATTACAAATACAATGATTGGTAGTTACATGGAAATCCGAAATTAGGCTTAATTTCAGCCCAGCGAACCCTCTCGGGAGACCTTGAAATCAGACCCTGAGAGCGGACCCTGAAATCAGACCCTCACTGCAGACCCACGCAGCAGACCCTGACTGCAGACCCTGACAGCGAGGCAGACACTGAGGGCAGAGGCAGAGGCTGACGATAGAGGCAGAGGTTGGCGAGCGGAGGCAGAGGCTGGCGAGCAGAGGCAGAGGCTGGCGAGCAGAGGCAGAGGCTGGCGAGTGGAGGCAGACCCTTATGTTGTGCTAGGTGGAGGATCTTTCTAGGATATATAGGCTTTATCTTAAAATATCTAAAGGCTTGGAACCTTTTGCTAATGTATTCAAACAGGTAGGTTGGTTGGTTTCTGGACTCATTTATCCATGACCAAAGGGCTTCTCTTGTCTGTTTAATCATTTGTGATACTGATTTTACAGCACATTACTGCTGAAGGTACCCACCTTTGTACAACAGGATGAAGATATTGCAACAAACCGGGTATAATGTTACAGTACTCTTCCCTTGATGTTATTGATGCACATTGTATTAATATGTAGATGACCCATATGTTTGAATTGAGCACTTGATCATATAACAACGAGTATTCAAAAGTAGCGGGCTTACATAACAGATTGAGGATGCTTGGATGGTAGCAGAAGTTTAGTAGGTTGAAGCATTATGGATGCATTAACACATTAAGTGTTATTTCTTGGTTCGTGTATATAGCTCATCCATAGAAAGTGCAAGCCAGAAAAGTCAAGAGACAATCTTCGAGGTTCGTAGTGTTCGACGGTCAGCTGCTAAGAAGTTCGTTCACAGGACCTTATTTGAAATGCCTAACACACGACGAAGCACATCATGTGTTGACTGAGTTGCATGAAAGGGAATGTGGGAGCCATTTTGGCGGCAGGAGCCTGGCTCTGCGAGCACATTCGAATGGGTACTATTGGCCGACAATGAGAATTGAATCCGCAGAATTCACGAGTTTTGTACACAATGTTAAAAGTTCAAAATGCGGCTTTCCGCCTTCCTATCATTACTGATTCAGACTATACAAAACATTCAAAGTTAATACTGAACCCTTAACTTTCAAAGACTGGCCCCTCCTTTATCGGCAGTTGTTGGAAGACTGGAAGGAACATCTTCTTGACTCTCGAACACCATCGTCGATTCAGAGTGAACAGCTGCTGGTCCGACATCCTCTCCCTCCTCTATGTGTTTCTCAACCTCCTCCGTCTCTTCCACATGAACTGCACTTGACTCGATGAGAGCTGCACTTGGCTCGACTTCGTCCTTCTTCATCTCAACCTCCGCCCCTATTTCTTCATATTCTTCCTCCGTCGACGAAGAGATACCAACAACGCCCCTTTCATACTCTCTAATCCATTTCTCTGGCTTCCATTCTACGTGTTTCCCAGCAAGATATTCCCTCATTAATTCATATCTGTTTTTCATCATGGAATCAATGGAGATATCTTCCATTTGCTCTACCAAAGATTCGTTATCCTTTTTCACACTTTCAAAACCTGCTTTATAACTGTCAATTGTTAGCCCGGCAATTTCCTTTTCCAGCTTCAAAGCATCTTTGACCTCATTCAACTCCTTCTCGAGCACCTTCTCCTTTCTCTGAGAAGCGACCAGCCCAGACTTCAGATCTGACGACTCCTTCTTCACCACCGATAACGTCTTCTCCAACTCCTTGATCCTCCTCTAATTGGATTCCGCATGTATAGACTACATTCCAGTGCCTTCAGAAGTCGAGTCAGAACGTCATTCGCCAAAAAAAAAGGGCTCTACTCATTTGATAATTCAAAACGATGACTTTCTTCATGGCCTCCACCGGCCTGATTTTTGCTAACCTCACTTCATCCCCTTGAAGAAGAAGCCCTTCAATGAATGAGTCGATGCTTGAAGGGTCAGAGATTGCAGTCGAATCTCATGGGACCTTTAATATGAGGTTGTCAGAGTCTTCTTCTACTTCTGCTTCTGCTTCTGCTTCGCGACAGACTTCTTTTCTTCTTCCCCGTAAAAATCATCTCAGCCGACTTCGCTTTCTCTGCGACACCCTCACTTGAAACAACCTCCCGTAGTTGAGGGTCAACTTCTTTTTCAGCCTAAAGCTCTTTCTTCTTCAACTTCCTTGATTTTTTCCGACTATTCATCTCGTCAAGTGAAGCTACTGCGAATGGCCCAATCATCATTTCCTCTGCGCATAAAAATTCTTCAGGTTTTAGGGGCTCTCGATATTTATACTCCCAATATAACGTTTGACATGACCATCTACAATTTATTGCGGGTAAAACGTTGTTACAGGAGGCCAGAACTTTACCTTCTTCTCGGTGATAAATTTCCTTCCACAACGAAGTCGCCCTTAATCTTTTTTCCGTCAAGATTGTTTTACAATGTCTTTCTTCATCTGACAGTGATAGAATGGTTTTGGTATAGGAGATTGTATGTGCAGTCATGACGAATGGCTTATTTCGTAGAGGATTTGCAGCAACAAGCAATAGGTTATTCACATACGCAAGTATGACTCAAGGTTTATAAATTAGGAAAAGAACGTTACTCACTCAACAAACACCAAAAATATGGGATTCGACCAGCCCCGATCGATCCAAATATACCCTCCCCCTTTGCAAAGAAGTAATAGGAATGCCAATTTCCTCTATCATTAGTCAGCAATCCAGTAACTAAAGGCATCTTTCTCTGTCTAAGGATCAAAGTGTATCTTCCTTTCTCCTTCAAATGCTCATTCAGGTAGTACGTCTCTAAAACATCCCTTACTTCGAAGAGTATTCCCAACTCAAAAGACAAACATTCAATCGACAATAAGATCCTCCACGCATTTGGCATCAACTGTGAGGGAGCAACTCTAAAATGATCCAGAACCTCCCAGACCAGTCTCGGAATAGGAAACCTCAACCCCACAAAAAATGGACGTACGTAGAATCCCATCCACGCCGGAACCTTGTAATCTATTATTTCATTCGACGAAGGCACCCGGAGTTCCAAAGAATCAGGAAACCTATACATAATGCTGAGCTCCCTCAACGATTTCCCTGTCATTCGACTAGCGGGATTTTTTGATAGTAAGTTAGTGGGTTCACTCGTACAAGGAAAGTCACTCGACTCTCCGACAGCGGGCAAAGACCTTAGTGGTATGGCCTCGGTAGGGGTCTCTTGAGGAGGCCTAGCTAGGGTAACTACGCCACCTTCGATCATCCCCTGGTACGACCAATCTTTGTTTTCTACTTCCTCCTTGGTGTCACTCGACGATTCGACATAACTGTCGATGTTGGTACCTAAGCTGCCTAGAGATTCTCCACTCGACATCCTCCAAACAACCAGCATATAAACAACTAATTTCCCTGGTAACCTACTTCCTTAGATCAAAACCCACAAACATAATTTTTAAACAAGTCACACAAACCCAAAGATCAAACAGCCAAATCTACCTGAACAGCTTGAATAATCACTATAAATGTTTAAAGAAATTGAAGAACAGGAGAAAGTTTTCGAAGAATACCTTTAAAACACTTGAGAGCTCTCTCCTTACTCGACTTCCGAATGAGGCAAAATGAAATGCCTAAAGCTCTTTTATACACGCAACCTGAATTGGCGCCAAAATTCCCGCCAAAAACTCCTCGTAACCCGCGCTATAGTTTGCAATTAATGACCAGAGACAACTTGGTGATAATTTAACTGTCGAATGTGTGGACCGGGGGCATCCCCTATTGATTCATGTCGAGTCAAGTAAGAATTATGATATTCACTAGTTTCACACAACAAGTCTAGCGTCACTGTTTGTAAAAGACATTGTGTTTTTGTACAAAATTGACTATGTAGTATTGAAATTGCCTTTTATCATTTCGTAATTTATTTACTTTGATATATAAATGGTAAAAGTCTATATGATTAGTTCCGGATTGAGATGATATGAGACAGTATCAATCCATAAACGTTTAATCATTAAATATCTCTAGTCTTAGTATTATCGAGACTGGACATCGATAATGCGGAATAGACTAGTATTGCACTTGTGCGCGTTGTGAGGGCATAACGGCATAGTTCTCATATGTTTAAGTATAGGATACTTATGCAAGTGCGATAGGAGGTTGTGTTTTACCGATGGTACGGAAAACAGCTTCGCTCTGGATAGACCCCGCGGAATCCCATTGGTAGTATGTATATGTGTCTATGGGAGTCCGCATCAGGGTAGATGTATTTGGTCTTAACCTGAGACTTACATCGCTAATACTTGCGACAATCGGTAAACTTTGGTTTTGGTCGTCCAGGGCTTTAACAGGTTCTATCTACTCCTCTATTGGGTTTATCGAGAATCGTAGTGTATTGGATGTGATGTCAAGACGGAAGTATCACTCCAGACATATGGAGATGATGATCACGCAGGGATTCATAACTCGTTCTCTATTGTGTTGCAACCATCGGGATAATGTGACAAGGTCATGATTATCTGATTCAAAGAGACTAGTTTTTTGATATCCGATATGTGCTTCGTACGAGGCAGACACTATTCCAGCCCCAGGCCTAGCACGTGACATCTGATACTGGATCGAAATACGAGATACTAGGTATTCTATGCCTGACATAGATTATATATTCCAGTAAGAATATTTCTGGAGAATTGGGTAGGCACAGTGCTTTGCTAGAAGCCAACCATGTCTTGTAAATCGGTAAGCACCTGGTACGAGGTACTCACTTTATCGGATAGTCCGATAACCGGATTTACTGCCAACATATCCAGAGATCTCTTGGGTCGCTTCCCAAAGATTCACCGATGACAGTTGACTTAAATTAGAATTAATCTGGGATTAATTTAGAGAGAGAAAATTAATCTGGGATTAATAAGGGCTTTATTTAATCTGGGATTAAATGTGTTCAGTAGAGAAAGAACGCGATTAATTTGGAATTAGTCGGTAAAATAAATTTAATAGTTAAATTTGATTTTTCTATTTAATTTATTCAAATGGGCTAAAATTAATATATCGATATATTAAAATGGATTGGATTTCATTACGAGATTAAAGTCGGACTTTAATACGAACGAACGAATTAATTTAGAATTAGTTCGTGAACGACGTTAGTAATATATTTGCGAGGCATCGTTATTTAATTAAATTAGATTTAATTATTTAGCGATGTAGGTTCGTTTAATCGGATTAAACGGAACCGAGCCGCGGCAAATGTTCGTAGAGATATTTGAATTTCGAATTCAAATATTTGGAGCCCAAGTGTGGTAGGTGTTCCCACCACACAACTACTTGTTTTGATTTTTGAAAACCATTTAGCAATATCTACCTTGCTTAGGGTAAAAGGTGAAATGGTTTCAACACACCAAGGTAAATAACAAAAGGCATCTCTACACTTTTTGTAACACTTAACAAAATCAAAAAACTTGAAACTCTAGAAGCTCTTGTGGTGGCCGAAAATCACATCTTCATTCTCTCTTGGATTTTTTTTCAAATCAAAAAAAGCTAGCACTTTGGAAGTGAACAAATGTGATAGGGAAACTACTCAAAAGCTTGGAATCATCCAAAAGGTTGGATCTTGGAGATCTTGCTCTCAAAATTTTTTAAAGCTCTATCACTCATTGTAAGTTTATTCCGCACCTTATAATGATCATATCAATTGTTTTTCATGCTTATTAGATCCTATGAATGTTCTAGGAACACTAACAATGGTATCAGAGCCTAATTTAAGCATGAAAATTTCTAGGATTCTTGAACCTAAACATTTGGGGCTTTTATATTTTGTGCATGATTTTTTGAAATTGATGCTTTGAGTATGTTTACAACATGATAACTTAGAGTTATGCATGATTAGATTTGAAATAAATCAAAAGAATCAAAAAATAAAAAATGTATAGCTTGGCCGAAACTCCCTAGTCCGTGCACTGCAGTTTTTTGTTTTTTGTAACATGAAATAATATGTTTAGATGCATGTTAAATGATGATAGTTGGTTTAATTTGATTAGAATCAATGTCTATAATGTTCATGTTAAAATCAAAGTGCATGTTGAGCATGAAATGATGTTATTAGGCTTCAATATGTCTCAAGCATGCAATGATGTGTTTTGGCTTGATTTTATGTTAAGCATGAATTATTAGTTCAAGCATGATTAATTAATTAATTGATATTTTGGAAATATTGAGTTTAATTAATTAATTATGGCTAATACACTTTAATTAAAATAATTGTGATATTTGGAATATTATAATTATGGTAATATGCCTTTAAAATTAAATTGGGCTAAAAGTGTGTATTTGGGCCTAATGGGCTTGGTTTGACCAAGTTTGGTTTTGGACTTTTGGATTGGATCCAATTGGGCCTAAAACCAATTCCATGAAGTCCAAATACATAACTTGGTCCCTTTAAAGAATTTGATTGGGCCTAATGGGCCTAAATTGATTTGATGGCAATAGGGTGATTCCTATTGGGCCTTGGCATTTTGGGTTTGATCCATTATGGCCAAAGCCCATGCCTTAGAATCAATTAAAAGCCCATTGGACTTTAATTAAAATGACATTGGATGTTATTGGGCCTTTGAGACCCATCAAGATTGGATTTGGAATCCAAGTCTTTAAGGCAACTATGTAAGTGTAAATATTTAATTTGGAATTAAATTAGAATTAGTATTGAATACAAATAAATTGGATTTAAGTTGTAGTTCGATATAATTCAAGAATACGTACTCAAAAGTATTTATTCTTAAACGAGTTGGACTCGCGCAAATCAAATCATTGTTTGAACATTGGATGGTCATTAATAAAAGATTAATTAATTGGATTAGATTGATTGAATAACATGTTTTGATTGTATACATAAATGTGATGTATGAATAATGTATATCGGATGAATTTAGAAGGGCAAGGGCAATTTTGGAAATTGTAATAAGTTTAGAATTTATTAAATTGGGCCTGCGTGTCCAGCCTTTAATCTCTTTACTCCTTGTAATTCTCTTCTCACCTATTCCCCTCAATGCAAATGAGGTTTCTTTATTGTATTTTGTAATAGGGTAGGAGTTAGAATAGTTATAGTCGGGGAGAGGAAAGAGAGCGATTTGTTCTAGGAACAATCTGTTTAAATATCCATCCGCATATCGTTATTAATTTACTTTTGCGCCTTATGATGTTTTAGAAGCATGCTTAAGGGTGTATGATGAGACCTAATCAAAGATAATAATTGGATGCCAATTTACGCGAAAAACCCTCAAAAACATATTAAGCGTTTTTCCTTCCGTTGAGTGATTCTTACTCAAGATCCAAAGTTGGCATTGGTTGTTTGGCCAAAGTCAAGACCTTTGTCAATTGCGGATGTGTTTGAATCATGAAAGTTTTGTTTTATATCGGTGTCTTGTCCAAGTTGTGATTTGTTGGCCAATTCAAGATCACTTCTTGTCCATCGACATTGATTACGAAGCTTTCCATGTCAAGGGGTCCCGCTTAACTGGAATCATAAAGCTTGTTGTGCCAAAGCCAAGGCTTAGTTGATTCAGAGGAAAAAGGTTAGGAAAATATATTGCATATATTGGCATATATTAATATATATGTTTCGGACTTGGATGTCCACCTACCGGATCTAGGAATTGGATGAGATCCAATTGATCTTCGAGATCTACCTAGTTAAGTTTCATACAGCTTGTTGGCCAAAGTCAAGGTTGTATGTTATTTAACGGGATCCTAGCCCACTAGGAAACTATTTTCCCGAGTACTCGACAGAGGGTTAGAGGCTCGCCGAAAAATAGTGGGAGGCTAGTATTGAATTTGCAATTTCATTCAGATACTTAGCTTTACGCGCTTTCAAATAATTTCGTCAAAATTACTTTATTAGTTGGACTAATATATTGTTATTTTTCTATGTAACAGTTAGACTGTACCCATTATCGTTGATTAGATAGTTGACTATCGTAGTCAAGATGACAGGCAAAGGAAATGTCCGCGACATTATCATGGGAGAAAATGTCTTAAAGGCACGAATTTTGCAGATTGGGAAATGAACCTTAGGATTGTCCTAGGTTCAGAGAGGCTGTTGTATACTTTACAAAGACCTCTTGGGCCTAAGACCGGACCAAATGAGACACTTGAGCTGGAGCTTTGGAAGACTCACAGCGATGATTGTGACACAACTCTGTCCATTATGCTTGCTTCGATGACTCAGCACTTTCGTAGACAAAATAGGGAGTTGGATCCTTATAATATGCTAGCGAGGTTGCAAGATCTGCATCGCTCTAACAAGAGGATGCAGAGGTATGAGTTAGTGAAGAAGCTCTTTCGCTCACGCATGACAGAAGGCATGTCTGTTGAGTCCCACGTGGCACAGATGATTGCTGACATCGATGAGCTGGCCAACATGGGGAGTCTTTGAGGCAGAGATTACTGTGGATATGATCCTGCAATCTCTCCCCGATTCCTGGAGACAGTTCATCATAAATTATAATTTGATGAACAACAGTGATACTCTTGGAGAGTTACTGTCAACTCTCAAGGAGGCTGAAAAGGAGCTTCATAAAGGCAACAAGCGCGAGGCGCACTTTGCATCGACATCTCATGGACCTAGGGCTGGGCCCAAGGCAACTGGAGGTGTGCAAAAGAAGAAGCATATTAAAAGGGGCAAGGCCAAAACGTCAAAGGCTTCTGGGAAGCCAAAGGACAAATCTCAGGATGTTTGCCTACAGTGCGGCAAGCGGGGTCACTGGAAGCGTGACTGCCGTGAGTACAAGGCGCTTCAGAAGGAGATAAAGGCGGGCAAGGCACCGGCCTCAGGTATGTTTGTTATTGAAATAAACATGGCTACTTCTAGTTTTAAAAATTGGATTTTTGATTCTAGTTGTGGTACTCACATATGTACTGATGTGCAGGATCTGCAGATTAGCAGGAGACTGGCTTCAGGAGAGATTGATCTGCGTGTTGGAAACGGGACACCTGTTGTTTTTTTGGCCGTGGGCACTTTTGTTTTAGAACTGCCTCCGGGGTATGTACTTAAACTTTCAGACTGTTATTATGTACCTAGTTTGACTAGGAATATTATCTCTGTATCTTGTTTGACCCAATGCGAGTACACTTTTATATTCCGAAACACTGGATGTTTTGTTTATAAAGATGATTTTGAGATATGTTCACTGATGCTAATAATGGTCTTTATATTTTGAATATAAATCAATCTCAAACATAAATGTAACAAACAAAAGGCTCAAACTAAGTAACAAAGATGAACTTACATGTGGCACTGTCTCTGGGACACATTAACAAGACTCGCATATCCACAATTTCGAAGAGTGGTACTTGGACGGATTTGATCCAAATTCATATGACGTCTGCGAATCTTGCTTATTAGGCAAAATGCCTAAATCACCTTTTAGCGGTAAAGGTGTACGTGCCACCGAACTGTTAGCCCTCGTTCATAGTGACGTTTGTGGGCCCATGTCTAGCCAGGCTAGAGGTGGATTCGAATACTTCGTAACCTTTACGGATGATGCATCGCGTTATGGTTATGTGTATCTTATGAGACACAAGTCGGAAACTTTTGAGAAATTCAAAGAGTTTCGACACGAAGTTGAAAAACAGACCGGCAAGAGTATAAAGACATTACGGTCGGACCGTGGTGGCGAATACTTGAGCAATGAGTTTCTAGATTACTTGAAAGAATATGGTATTATTTCACAGTGGACTCCTCCTGGAACACCGCAATTAAACGGTGTATCCGAACGGAGAAACCGAACTATGTTGGACATGGTAAGGTCTATGATGAGTCGCACTAAGCTACCTATTTCCTTCTGGGGATATGCATTAAACAGTGCAGTTCTTATTTTGAATAAGGTTCCGTCAAAGTCTGTACAACAGACACCATATGAGATATGGACAGGAAAGAAACCGGGTTTCTCATTCCTAAAGATTTGGGGATGCTGGGCATACGTCAAACGTTTGGAAGGTACCAAACTTGAGCCCAAATTGGATAAATGCCTATTCGTAGGATATCCTAGGGAAACCAAAGGATATTACTTCTATCACCCACGAGAGAACAAAGTATTTGTTGCTCTACATGCGGTTTTCCTTGAGAAGGAATTCCTAAATACAGTGGTAAGTAGGAGGAAAGTAGAACTCGATGAAAATCGAAGTGATACTGTTCCTGGCATAGAATCCTCAACGGAACAAGAACAGTCCATCCGGGATGAGACTGTACCACAATCTTCTATTACACAAGGACCGCGTAGGTCGGAGAGAGTAAGGAACCAACCTGAGAGGTATGGTTTTCTGATCTCACCTCATGTAGATATTAATCTCATTGAGGATGACGAACCGGCTACGTATGAGGAAGCGATACAAAATATCGATTCCACTTTATGGCAAGAGCTCATGAAATCCGAAATGGATTCCATGTACACCAACCAAGTTTGGACACTGGTTGATGCACCAGAAGGCGTAAAGCCTATTGGATGCAAATGGATCTTCAAGAAGAAGACCGACATGGAAGGCAACGTACAAATGTACAAAGCTAGGCTTGTAGCGAAGGGGTATCGTCAACGACATGGTGTCGATTACGACGAAACTTTCTCACCCGTTGCCATGATTAAATCCATTCGGATAATGCTTGTTATTGCTGCATATTTCGATTACGAGATATGGCAGATGGACGTTAAAATTGCTTTCCTTAATGGAAACCTTTTGGAGGATGTTTATATGCAACAGCCTAACGGTTTTATCGTGCCTAGACTTGCAAACAAGGTTTGTAAGTTAAATCGGTCCATTTATGGACTGAAGCAAGCATCGCGGTCATGGAACCAAAGTTTTGATGAGATCATAAAAGAATATGATTTCATTCAAAACGAGGATGATCCTTGTGTATATAAGAAGGTTAGTGGGAGCGCACTGACATTCATTGTCCTTTATGTTGACGATGTATTGCTTATGGACAATGACATTCCCATGTTAACATCGGTGAAAGCTTGGCTTTCATTAAAATTCTCCATGAAAGATCTGGGAGAAGCAGCCTTTATTCTAGGAATAAAGATCTACAGGGATAGATCTAGAAAGTGTTGAGTTCCTAATTAGGTCCCAAGAATCATCCAAAACAAGCATAAAATCGCATGAACACATCAAGGAATAATGGCGGAAACAAATACTCACAATGATTGGTTTGAGATGCAAAGAACACAAGTCTTTTTCTTGCTTCATCATGCTCGGTTTTCCCCTTTTTTGAACTGCTGTTGGGCACATTTTTGGGCTGTGAAAATCCTCCATTTTCGGCCATTGAAGACCTCCATTAAAGCTCCAAGCTTTGATATTCCAAGCTCACAAAATCACTTCCCTATCACCTTTGTATTCCTCCATGAGTGTGCTAGCACTTAGATCTTGCTACAAGATCAAAAGCTTCTCCATTTTGTGTGTGAAAACCAGAAAAATGGAGATGAAAATCGGTCACCATGACCGTGAGAAGAGAGAAGGTTTTTGGCTCCATTTTGCCTAAAACCGTATGCTATGCATGAGAGAGAGAGAAAAGCTTTTTGTATATGTATATTATTTTATTTACCAAGTAAATTAAATAAATGATATACACTACTTTAATTCAAAAGTCAAAAAGCAAAAGTCTTTTAAAAGCTTTTCACCAACTCAAATCAACTATTCACATCAAATCCATCCACTTTAATAAAGTGACAACATGTCATGTCACATCACTCAAAGTGACAAGTGACTTGACGATTGATGCGACTAGCGATTTGATGCTTGATGTGACTTGCGTGCCGCACTCGAATTCGAAATGCGAATGCGCTCGCAATCACTCTCGGGCTCGGGTTCGTTAATTCCAAATTAACAAAATTTCCGTCGCGTCGTAATTAAATGATTACGCCTAGCGAATTCACTATTCACGTCGCTAACAAATTAATGCTAAATTAATTCGTTCGCCCGAATTAAAATCTAATTTCAATTCCGCGTCGAAATCTAATTTCGTTATAATATATCGAATATATTAATTTATCGATTAATTCCAAATTAATCGTTCTCTCTCTTTAACGATATTTTATCCGAGATAAAATATCTCCGTAATTAATCTCAGATTAATTTTCTCTCTCATCGAATTAATCCCAGATTAATTAAAGTGCGAGTCATACGTCATCGGTGAATCTTCAGGAACCGACCCATGAGATCTCCGGATATGTTGGCAGTAAATACGGTTATCGGACTATCCGAACACGTAAGTACTTCGTACTACGTTTGTACCGATTTACAAGACAAGGTTGGCTTCTAGCAAAGCGCCATGCCTACCCAATTCTCCAGAAATATTCTTACAGGAATATATAGATCTGTATCAAGCGTAGTATACCGTAGTATTGTGTATATCGGCCCAGTATCAGATAGTCACGTGCTAGGGCTGGGGCTGGATAAGTGTCTGCCTCGTCCGAAGCACATGTCGGATGTCTGGTAACTAGTCTCTATAATCGGATATGCATGACCTAGTCATAATATCCCGATGGTTGCGCAACACTTAAGAGCACTAATACCGTATCCTGCGTGACATCATCTCCACTATAACTGAAGTGATACTTCCGTCTTGACATCACACCCAATACACTACGACTCTCTGATAAACCCAGAAGTGGTGTACGCAAAACCGGTTAAAGCCCTGTACCACCAAGATGAAAGTCTATCGATTATCGTAAGTATTAGCGATGTAAGTCTCAGGTTAAGACTTTACACACCTACCCTGATTTCGGCCTCCCATAGACACATAGTCATAATACCAATGGGATTCCGAGGGGTCTATCCAGAGCGAAGCTGTTTCCCGTACCATCGGTGAAACACAACCTCATATCGCACTTGCATAAGTATCCAATACTTAAATATATGAGAACTATGTCGTCGTGCCTCACAACGCGCACAAGTGAAATACTAGCCTATTCCGTATTATCGATGTCCTGTCTCGATAATACTCCGGCTAGGGATATTTAATGATTAATCCTTCGTGGACTGATACTGTCTCATATCATTCTCAGTCCAGGAACTAATCATAGGGACCTCTCTTCATTTATATATCTATGGTGATCTAATCACAAATGATGAGAGTGCAATTTCCTTGTCACATAGTTAATTTGTACAACAACACCGTGATATGTACAAATAGTGACGCTATGGGTCATATTATCCAACAGAAAGCTGCTTGGACTCTCTCAGAGCACGTACATTGACAAAGTGTTGAAAAGATTCAACATGGATCAGTCCTAGAGGGGACTGTTACCAGTGTCACATGGCATCTCTCTATCTAAGGACATGTGTCCTAAAACTCAAGATGAGAGAAACAGCATGAGTCGGATACCATTCGCCTCGGCAGTCAGATCGATCATGTATGCCATGATATGTACGCGACCTGATGTCTCGTATGCTTTAAGCATGTGTAGTCGCTATCAGGCCGATCCAGGTGATGGTCACTGGATGGCAGTTAAGAACATCCTTAAGTATCTTAGACGAACTAAGGATGCTTTCTTAATTTATGGAGATGGAGAACTTGAGGTAACTGGGTATACCGATGCAAGTTTCCAAACCGATAAAGACGACTCTAAGTCGCAATCCGGGTACATATTTTGTTTGAACAACTGAGCAGTAAGCTGGAAATCTTCCAAGTAAGAGACTGTTGCCGATACAACAACAGAAGTTGAGTATATTGCTGCAGCTGAAGCAGCAAAAGAGGCAGTTTGGATCTGTAAATTCCTAATTGGATTAGGAGTAGTTCCGTTAGCAGCTGAGCCCGTTCCATTATTTTGTGACAATAACGGGGCTATAGCACAGGCTAAGGAACCACGGTCTCATCAATGATCCAAGCATGTTCTTCGACGTTTCCATCTGATTCGTGAGATCATACATCGTGGCGATGTGAAGATCGAGAAGGTCGCATCAGATGACAACATTGCAGACCCGCTGACGAAAGTTATTTCACAGCAAAATTTTGAGAAGCACATACATAGTTCAGGTGTTAGATGCTTGTGTGACTGGCTATAGGCCAAGTGGGAGATTGTTAGACAATTATGACCCATAGCGTCACTGTTTGTAAAAGACATTGTGTTTTTATACAAAATTGACTATGTAGTATTGAAATTACCTTTTATCATTTCGTAATTTATTTACTTTGATATATAAATGGTAAAAGTCCATATGATTAGTTCCGGATTGAGATGATATGAGACAGTATCAATCCATAAAGGTTTAATCATTAAATATCCCTAGTCGTAGTATTATCGAGACTGGACATCGATAATGCGGAATAGACTAGTATTGCACTTGTGCTCGTTGTGAGGGCATAACGGCATAGTTCTCATATGGTTAAGTATAGGATACTTATGCAAGTGCGATAGGAGGTTGTGTTTTACCGATGGTACGGAAAACAGCTTCGCTCTGGATAGACCCCGCAGAATCCCATTGGTAGTATGTATATGTGTCTATGGGAGGCCGCGTCAGGGTAGATGTATTTGGTCTTAACCTGAGACTTACATCGCTAATACTTGCGACAATCGGTAAACTTTGGTTTTGGTCGTCCAGGGCTTTAACATGTTCTGTGTACGCCTCTATTAGGTTTATCGAGAATCGTAGTGTATTGGATGTGATGTCAAGACGAAAGTATCACTCCAGACATATGGAGATGATGATCACGCAGGGATTCATAACTCGTTCTCTATTGTGTTGCAACCATCGGGATAATGTGACAAGGTCATGATTATCCGATTCAAAGAGACTAGTTGTTTGATATCCGATATGTGCTTCGTACGGGGCAGACACTATTCCAGCCCCAGGCCTAGCACGTGACATCTGATACTGGATAAAAATACGAGATACTAGGTATTCTACGCCTGACATAGATTATATATTCCAGTAAGAATATTTCTGGAGAATTGGGTAGGCACGGTGCTTTGCTAGAAGCCAACCATGTCTTATAAATCGGTAAGCACGTGGTACGAGGTACTCACTTTATCGGATAGTCCGATAACCGGATTTACTGCCAACATATCCAGAGATCTCTTGGGTCGCTTCCCAAAGATTCACCGATGACAGTTGACTTAAATTAGAATTAATCTGGGATTAATTTAGAGAGAGAAAATTAATCTGGGATTAATAAGGGCTTTATTTAATCTGGGATTAAATGTGTTCAGTAGAGAAAGAACGCGATTAATTTGGAATTAGTCGGTAAAATAAATTTAATAGTTAAATTTGATTTTTCAATTTAATTTATTCAAATGGGCTAAAATTAATATATCGGATATATTAAAATGGATTGGATTTCATTACGAGATTAAAGTCGGACTTTAATACAAACGAACAAATTAATTTAGAATTAGTTCGTGAACGACGTTCGTAATATATTTGCGAGGCATCATTATTTAATTAAATTAGATTTAATTATTTAGTGACATAGGTTCGTTTAATCGGATTAAACGGAACCGAGCCGCGGCAAATGTTCGTAGAGATATTTGAATTTCGAATTCAAATATTGGAGCCCAAGTGTGGTAGGTGTTCCCACCACACAACTACCTTGTTTTGCTTTTTGAAAACCATTTACCAATATCTACCTTGTTTAGGGTAAAAGGTGAAATGGTTTCACCAAAAGGTAAATAACAAAAGACATCTCTACACTTTTTTGTAACACTTAACAAAATCAAAAAAACTTGAAACCCTAGAAGCTCTTGTGGTGGCCGAAAATCACATCTTCATTCTCTCTTGGATTTGTTTTCAAATCAACAAAAAGCTAGCACTTTGGAAGTGAACAAAGGTGATAGGGAAACTACTCAAAAGCTTGGAATCATCCAAAAGGTTGGATCTTGGAGATCTTGCTTTCAAAATTTTTTAAAGCTCTATCACTCATTGTAAGTTTATTTCGCACCTTATAATGATCATATCAATTGTTTTTCATGCTTATTAGATCCTATGAATGTTCTAGGAACACTAACATATAGCTCATCCATACAAAGTATAAGCCAGAAAAGTCCAGAGACAGTCTGCGAGGTTCGTAGTGTTCGACGGTCAGCTGCTAAGAAGATCATTCACAGGACCTTATTTGAAATGCCTAACACACGACGAAGCACAGCATGTGTTGACTGAGTTGCATGAAAGGGAATGTGGGAGCCATTTTGGCGGCTGGATCCTGGCTCTGCGAGCACATTCGAATGGGTACTATTGGCCGACAATGAGAATTGACTCCGCGGAATTCCCGAAGAAGTGTGACAAGTGCCAGAGGTTTGCACCAGTTCCTTTTCTCCCACCAGAGAAACTAAGTTCCATTGTATCTCCATGGCCGTTTATGAAGTGGGGGATGGACATTGTAGGAAAGCTCCCAGTCGCCCCTGGCCAAAGAGTCTACATGCTTATGATGACATATTATTACTCGAAGTGGATAGAAGCTGAAGCATTTGCAAGAGTACCCGACAAGGAAGCTCAAACATTCGTATGGAAAAATATCATATGTCGATTCGGCATATCAAGAGAAAATGTGACTGACAATGGCTCTCAATTCATCAGCCATCACTTTGAAGACTTCTGTAGGAACTGGGGCATAAAACTGAACATTTCAACACCACACTTTCCACAAGCGAACGGCCTGGCCGAATCGTCCAATAAGACGATCATGAACACTATGAAGAAAAGATTGGAGATGGCTAAGGGCGCTAGGGCGGATGAATTACCTGGATCTTCGACAGGCGAGACTCCTTTCGCATTGGCATTTGGAACGGAAGCAGTAATTCCAACTGAAGAAGTCATCCCTTCCCCACGTTACCAATGGCTCAACGAAGGTTGTTGGGAAAGGAGCCTACAAGTTACAGACTATGGAGGGGACTCCCGTGCGCAACAGTTGGAACGCGGTGCATCTTAAGCGATTCATCCGGTAACACTTATGTTTTGTCGTTTGTTTCTTGCCAGTTATCTTTTTCGAATTGTCGTTATTAAGTGAAATAAGGAGATTTGTAGAAGTCATTCGACTAATTGCAATAAAAGATCGTTCATTAAAATATCGCTCTACACTTTATACATAAAATGAGAGATCGTTCGTCATTCGAGTTTTGTACACAATGTTAAAAGTTCAAAATGCGGCTTTCCGCCTTCCTATCATTACTGATTCAGACTATACAAAACATTCAAAGTTAATACCGAACCCTTAACTTTCAAAGACTGGCCCCTCCTTCATCGGCAGTTGTTGGAAGACTGGAAGGAACATCTTCTTGACTCTCGAACGCCATCGTCGATTCAGAGTGAACAGCTGCTGGTCCGACATCTTCTCCCCCCTCTATGTGTTTCTCAACCTCCTCCGTCTCTTCCACATGAACTGCACTTGACTCGACGAGAGCTGCACTTGGCTCGACTTCGTCCTTCTTCATCTCAACCTCCGCCCCTATTTCTTCATATTCTTCCTCCGTCGACGAAGAGATACCAACAGCACCCCCTTCATACTCTCTAATCCATTTCTCTGGCTTCCATTCTACGTGCTTCCCAGCAAGATATTCCCTCATTAAGTCATATCTGTTTTTCATCATGGAATCAATGGCGATATCTTCCATGTGTTCTACCAAAGATTCGTTATACTTTTTCACACTTTCAAAACCTGCTTTATAACTGTCAATTGTTAGCCCGACAATTTCCTTTTCCAGCTTCAAAGCAGCTTTGACCTCCTTCAACTCCTTCTCGAGCACCTTCTCCTTCCTCTGAGAAGCGACCAGCCCAGACTTCAGATCTGACGACTCCTTCTTCACCACCGATAACGTCTTCTCCAACTCCTTGATCCTCCTCTGATTGGATTCCGCATTCTTCCGCATGTATAGACTACATTCCAGTGCCTTAAGAAGTCGAGTCAGAACGTCATTCGACAAAAAATGGCTCTACTCACTTGATAATTCAAAGCGATGACTTTCTTCATGGCCTCCACCGGCCCGATTTGTGCTAACCTCACTTCATCCCCTTGAAGAAGAAGCCCTTCAATGAATGAGTCGATGCTTGAAGGGTCAGAGATTGCAGTCGAATCTCATGGGACCTTTAAGATGAGGTTGGCAGAGTCCTCTTCTGCTTCTGCTTCGGTGACATACTTCATTTTATTCCCCGCAAAAATCATCTCAGCCGACTTCGCTTTCTCTGCGACACCCTCACTTGAAACAACCTCCCGTAGTTGAGGGTTAACTTCTTTTTCAGCCTCAAGCTCTTTCTTCTTCAACTTCCTTGATTTTTTCTGACACTTCATCTCGTCGAGTGAAGCTACTGCGAATGGCCCAATCATCATTTCCTCTACGCATAAAAATTCTTCAGGTTTTAGGGGCTCTCGATATTTATACTCCCCATATAACGTTTGACATGACCATCTACAATTTATCGCGGGCAAAACATTGTTACAGGAGGCCAGAACTTTACCTTCTTCTCGGTGATAAATTTCCTTCCACAACGAAGTCGCCCTTAATCTTTTTTCCGTCAAGATTTTTTTGCAATGTCTTTCTTCAGCCGACAGTGATAGAATGGTTTTGGTATAGGAGATTGTATGTGCAGTCGTGACGAATGGCATATTTCGTAGAGGATCTGCAGCAACAAGTAAGAGGTTATTCACATACGCAAGTATGACTCAAGGTTTATAAATTAGGAAAAGAACGTTACTCACTCAACAAACACCAAAAATCTGGGATTCGACCAGCCCCGATCGATCCAAATATACCCTCCCCCTTGCAAAGAAGTAATAGGAATGCCAATTTCCTCTATCATTAGTCAGAAATCCAATAACTAAAGGCATATTTCTCTGTCTAAGGATCAAAGTGTATATTCCTTTCTCCTTCAAATGCTCATTTAGGTAGTACGTCTCTAAAACATCCCTTACTTCGAAGAGTATTCCCAACTCAAAAGACAAACATTCAATCGACAATAAGATCCTCCACGCATTTGGCATCAACTGTGAGGGAGCAACTCTAAAATGATCCAGAACCTCCCAGACCAGTCTCGGAATAGGAAACCTCAACCCCACAAAAAAGGACGTACGTAGAATCCCATCCACGCCGGAACCTTGTAATCTATTATTTCATTCGACGAAGGCACCCGGAGTTCCAAAGAATCAGGAAACCTATACATAACGCTGAGCTCCCTCAACGATTTCCCTGTCATTCTACTAACGGGATTTTTTTAGAGTAAGTTAGTGGGTTCACTCGTACAAGGAAAGTCACTCGACTCTCCGACAGCGAGCAAAGACCTTAGTGGTATGGCCTCAGTAGAGGTCTCTTGAGGAGGCCTAGCTAGGGTAACTACGCCACCTTCGATCATCCCCTGGTACGACCAATCTTTGTTTTCTACTTCCTCTTTGGTGTTACTCGACGATTCGACATAACTGTCGATGTTGGCACCTAATCTAACCTACCTCCTTAGATCAAAACCCACAAACACAATTTTTAAACAAGTCACACAAACCCAAAGATCAAATAGCCAAATCTACCTTAGAACAGCTTGAATAATCACTATGAATGTTTAAAAAATTAAAGAACAAGAGAAAGTTTTCGAAGAATACCTTTAAAACACTTGAGAGCTCTCTCCTTAATCGACTTCTGAATGAGGCAAAATGAAATGCCTAAAGCTCTTTTATACACGCAACCTGAATTGGCGCCAAAATTCCCGCCAAAAAACTCCTCGTAACCCGCGCTAGGGTTTGCAATTAATGACCAGAGATAAGTTGGTGATAATTTAACTGTCGAATGTGTGGACCGGGGGCATCCCCCTGTTGATTCATGTCGAGTCAAGTAAGAATTATGATATTCACTAATTTCACACAACAAGTCGAGTGAAGTTACTAATGAACCACCATCCGGTTCAGTCGACCCGGGACATCCCTGATGGTATAAGAGTTTCGCTCGTCTCATACGACAAGTCGAGCGAAGTTACTCCTGAACTACCATCTGGTTCAGTCGACCAGGGACATCCCCTTGACTAGAATAAGAATTATGGTATTCACTCGTCTCATACGACAAGTCGAGTGAAGTTACTCCTGAACCACCATCTGGTTTAGTCGACCCGGGACATCCCTAATGGAACAAGAGTTTCGCTCGTCTCATACGACAAGTCGAGTGAAGTTACTCCTGAACCACCATCTGGTTCAGTCGACCGGGGACATCCCCTTGATTGGAATAAGAATTATGGTTTTCACTCGTCTCATACGACAAGTCGAGTGAAGTTACTCATAAACCACCGTCAGATTCAATCGACCCGGGACATCCCCCTGATGGAATGAAAGTTATGGTATACACTCGTCTCATACGCAAGTCGAATGAAGTTACTCCTGAACCATCATCTGGTTCAGTCGTCCGGGGACATTCCCCTGGTGACTCATGTCGAGTCAAATAAGAATTATGGCATTCACTCGTCTCATACGACAAGTCGAGTGAAATTATTCCTGAACCACCATCTGTTTCAGTCGACCGGGGACATCCCTCTGATGAATCATGTCGAGTCAAATAAGAATCATGGTATACACTCGTCTCATACTACAAGTCGAATGAAGTTTGTCCTGAACCACCATCTGGTTCAGCCGACCGGGGACATCCCCCTAATGACTCATGTCGAGTCAAACAAAAGTTATGGTATTCATTCGTCTCACGACAAGTCGAGTGAAGTTAGTCTTGAGCCACCATCTAGTTCAGTCAACCGGGGACATCCCCCCGATGACTCTTGTCGAGTCAATTGAGAATTATAATTTTCACTCGTCTCGTACGACAAGTCGAGTGAAAACACTCCTGAACATCTGGTTCAATCGTCCAGAGACTTCACCATGACGAATCATGTCCTGTCAAAGTGTGTTCCCTATCCGTACGACATGTCGACTGTGGTATTTGGAC
Organism: Zanthoxylum bungeanum; assembly: GCA_019454045.1. Classification (NCBI taxonomy): domain Eukaryota; kingdom Viridiplantae; phylum Streptophyta; class Magnoliopsida; order Sapindales; family Rutaceae; genus Zanthoxylum; species Zanthoxylum bungeanum. Next base: position 74,285 of record SKCR01028781.1, on the reverse strand, counting down.
TCCTATCCGTAAAACATGCAGAGCAAGATTTCTCGTGAACCACCATCTTGTACAGTCGACCGGGGACATCTCTTGATTCCGTACGACAGGCCGAGTGAGATTTCCCCTGAACCATTAAAATACGATCAAATCCTATCCCTAGAATCCTATCTAACTCAAAAAAAAAAACTATAAACAACCGTGCCATTAACGTAAGAAGAAGAATTACTGAGAAAGAAAGTTCACTCTTCCAAATATTAATTCTGTTGCTTCTACTCTCCTCGTTCATTAGACAAGAGGTATGTTACAATCATTCTTACTTTTTATGTTTTTGATTTAAGGTATCGTCCCAAAGCGCTATCTGCAACCATCGCTTTTTCTTCATCATGATATTCTTACCCTCTTTTTTTTTGGGTTTCTATTGCAAATTATTTGTTTCAGTTCGGTTTTGTTTTCCTCTATCGGCATGCGGTTTAAATAAATTTTTTTTTTAAATTATGGTGGAATGAGCCATTGACAATGCGTGGCTTTAGACGGTTGGCTATTTTTTGATTTTGATTTTCCTCATGAATTTTTAGGGCTGTTTCTATGTATCTTATGTAGTTCAAGTATTACAAATACAATGATTGGTAGTTAAAAGGAAATCTGAAATTAGGCTTAATTTCAGCCCAGCGAACCCTCTTGGCAGACCCTGAAATCAGACCCTGAGAGCGGCCCTGAAATCAGACCCTTACGGCAGACCCACGGAGCAGACCCTGACAGCAGAGGTAGAGGCTGAGAGCAGAGGCAGACGCTGAGGGCAGAGGCAGAGGCTAACGGCAAAGGCAGAGGCTGGCGAGCGGAGGCAGAGGCTGGCGAGTGGAGGTTGACCCTGATGAGCGGAGGCTGAGAGCGGAGGCTGAGAGAAAGAGTTAGACCCTGAAATTGATGAAGTTGATCCAGAACCGAACCACTACTTCTTCACTTTTCCGAGGCTTGTTGATGTCAACAATATCCTTAAAACAAATTCGTCCCCTACCTTAGGTGTAGTAGAACATGTGACGATTGTTTCCCAGGATACAACGGAAAACCGTATGAGTATGGGCACCAACCAAAAACTCGTTTCCAAAACAAACCACAAATACGTTTGAACTCTCCTTTAACAAAAATAAAGAAAACCGAGCTGTTGTGTGTGATGTTTTGTTTTTATTCTCTGTGTTGTAAGACAAAATGTCAGTATTGTTCCTACAGAAAAACGAAAAACACAGCTCATTTAAAGGAAATTAACATGCCAATTATATCTCATAAATGGAGGGCCTTTCACTTATTGTAACCACCAAGCTAATTTAATTAGCTGTTATGGAAATTCAAAAGGCTTGAAAAATTAAGGAGACATGCAAAAATTGACTGGGCCAGGCCCGCATAATTTGGTCCGGCATTCGTGTACGCAGGACGCGCGGATGCACACGAGCCAAGCTTGATTCTGATTTGATTTGCACCCCCCCCCCCCCCCCCCCGCGCAAGTAGAGAGAGCCTATATCCTTATAACTCTTACCCATCTACATATGAGCAATAATATATAAGCATAATATTCCCTGTATAGCTTTCCCATATGAGACAAGCTCAATTCTACTTATTTTCCAACACCATTGGGTGAACTTTGAGCAACAATTTCTCATTCACCCAATCACCATTTTAGGCATATGAATATACCATTTCGAACTACTCACGGAGGAGTATTCGAATCATTCTATAAAAACCACTAACACAAAGTGGATCATGCTTAAAATCGTTCCTCAAAATACTTACTCATAAGCATTTTCCAACAATCCCCCACATGAATGAAATTGGTGAAAACGTCAAATAAAAATATTTTATAAAACATTTTATTTTGACCTAGAAGAGTTCAACGGTTCAACGCCTACATAGGATAGGTAGACCTCAGCCTTTGAACCTTCCATTGTGAAAATATATCTCATTTACTGGCTGACAATGGACGCGATGTCATTGAACTGTACTGCCATTCAAGTAAATGGAGAACATATATCACACCGATATTTTACCTAACACATCTGAGTTCTCATTGTTATGTTCATTTTGGCCATGAACATCTACCTGGTTCTGCAAGAGTTTCTAAGATTTGTGCCCGGTACAATTCCCTTTGAAGCGGCCCCACTTCTCTCTCACATAGGTGATTTCTTATTTAAGAGTATCTCCTAATACTCTGCTCGGATTCCCGACGCATAAGAATCATTAAAAGCCTTTGCTTAACCTCTATCCATACGAGCATCACTGTTTCATTTCACCATAGGAATGGACTAGAGGGTAACCCCCACAGTGAACCAATTATGTCTTTTACGAGTAGGCTGTCCCATTGAACCTAGATCTTGGGATCTCCAGTCAACAAGGTTGGGTTTTCCTTCGTAATAAACATTTATCTAATGGGCTTTAGTCCCATTCCCCTCGATGATTTCACAACTAACTCTCTATTTAACCCTTTGGTTAGCGGATCCGCAATGCTATCCTTTGACTTTACATAGTCAATCGAAATAACTCCAGTAGAGAGTAATTGTCTAACGGTATTGTGTCTACGACGAATATGTCTAGACTTACCATTATACATATTGTTATGTGCCCTTCCAACTGCATATTGACTACCGCAATGAATGCAAATTACTGACACTGGCTTAGGCCAACTTGGAATATCCTTTAGAAAATTTTGAAGCCATTTTGCTTCTTCAGCACACTTGTCTAATATAATGAATTCTGATTCCATTGTAGATCTGGCTATCACAGTCTGTTTGGAGGATTTCCACGATACGGCTGCACCTGCTAGTGTAAACATATAGCCACTGGTAGACTTTGAGTCTTTCATGTCAGTTATCCAATTAGCATCACTGTATCCTTCGACTACAGGTGGATATCTATGATAGTGCAACCCATAATTACGAGCATAACGTAGGTACCTAAGTACTCTCACTATTGCTTTCCAGTGATCAACCCCTGGATTACTCATATATCTGCTGAGCTTGTTTACTGTACAGGCTATATTAGGCCTTGTACAACTCGATAGATACATCAAACTCCCTATCATTCTAGAGTACTCTACTTGAGATATACCATCTCCCCTATTCCTTAATAGATGTAAACTCACATCTAAAAGAGTTCTAGCCACAGCAGATAATCATTGTTGAATTTACCAAGAATCTTGTCCACATAGTGCGACTGATCAAAAATAAATCCATCTGGACTTCTCGAGATCTTTATTCCCAAAATGACATCTTCTAGACCTATGTCTTCATGTCAAACTTAGATTTCAGCATATTCTTGGTAGATTTCACCATTTTAACATTACTCCCGACAATCAATATGTCATCAACGTAGAGACATAAGATGACATAGCCAACTTATGTCTCTCTGACATAAATACATTTATCACATTCATTGATTTTGAAACCATTTCCCAACATGGTGTCATCAACACTTTTTATGCCACTGTTTCGGAGCTTGTTTCAATCCATACAAGGATTTAACTAACTTACAAACTTTCTTTTCTTGTCTTGGAGCTATAAAGCCTTCAGGTTGTTCCATGTAGATTTCTTCTTCATCTAAATCTCCATTCAGAAAGGTTGTTTTCACATCCATCTGATGTACCTCAAGATTCCGCAGAGCTGCAATCGCTGGTATCATCCTTATGGAATTTATTCTCGTTACACAGGAGAATAAGTATCAAAGTAATCAAGACCTTCACATTGTCTGTAACCTTTAATTACAAGTCTTTGCTTTGTACTTGTCAATTGATCCATCTGCCTTCATTTTCTTTTTGAAAATCCACTTGGACCCTAAAGGTTTACATCCTGGAGGAAGATTCATTAACTCCCAGGTGTGATTTTGTAAGATAGAATCAATTTCACTATTGATGACATCTTTCGACAAAACACCATCAGCTGACCTTACAGCTTCGTTATAGCTTTGAGGATCATTTGCTAGCAAAAATGTCAGAAAATATGGACCAAATGATTTCCTGTTCTAGCTCTTTTGCTACGTCTTGGTTCAAGTTCAACAACTTGTTGATCCTCTGGAACATTTATTTGTTCTCGGTCCTGACTATCTTCAATGATAGTCTCATGTGCCCGTTCGTGCACATTTTAGTTCGAATTAGTTTTACAAGGAAAAACGTATTCGAAAAAGTATGCATTCCTCGACTCCATTATCGTATTCTTGTGAATATTTGGTATATTAGACTAATGCACAAGAAATTGATAAGCATTACTGTTATGTGCATATCCTAAGAAAATGCAATCAACAGTTTTTGGTCCTATCTTCACCTTTTTAGGTGGAGGAATAACTACTTTGGCAAGACACCCCCACACTCGAAGGAATTAATAGGAAGGTACTCTTCCTTTCCACATCTCATAAGGAGTTTTCCATGCTTCTTTCCGTGGTACCTTATTTAAAAGGTAATTATGTGATATGATAGCTTCTCCCTGCAGATTCTGAGGTAAGCTAGAGCTGATTAACATAGCGTTCATCATCTCTTTCAAGGTACGATTCTTCCGTTCTGCAATCCCATTGGATTGAGGTGAATAAGGAGCTGTGATTTGATGTATGATTCCATTTTGTTCACAAAGTGATTCAAAAGGAAAAACATACTCACCACCATGATCACTTCTTAACTCCTTAATTCTTTTATTGAGTTGGTTCTCAACTTCATTCTTATAGAGAACAAATTTCTCTATAGCTTCGTCCTTGATTTTCATCAAATACACATAGCAAAATCTTATGCAATCATCAATAAAGGTAATAAAATATTTATTACCGCCTCTCGATTGTATTGAATTAAAATCACATACATCGGTACGAATTAGATCAAGTGGTTCAGAGTTTCTTTCAATACTATGAAAAGATGATCTAGTTAGTTTTGCCTCAACACAAGTATCACACTTCGTAATAAACATTTATCTAATGGGCTTTAGTCCCATTCCCCTCGATGATTTCACAACTAACTCTCTATTTAACCCTTTGGTTAGCAGATCCGTAATGTTATCCTTTGACTTTACATAGTCAATCGAAATAACTCCAGTAGAGAGTAATTGTCTAACGGTATTGTGTCTACGACGAATATGTCTAGACTTACCATTATACATATTGTTATGTGCCCTTCCAATTGTAGATTCACTACCGCAATGAATGCAAATTGCTGACACTGGCTTAGGCCAACTTGGAATATCCTCTAGAAAATTTTGAAGCCATTCTGCTTCTTCAGTACACTTGTCTAATACAATGAATTCTGATTCCATTGTAGATCTGGCTATCACAGTCTGTTTGGAGGATTTCCATGATACGGCTGCACCTGCTAGTGTAAACACATAGCCACTGGTAAACTTTGAGTCTTTCATGTCAGATATCCAATTACCATCACTGTATCCTTCGACTACAGTTGGATATCTATGATAGTGCAACCCATAATTACGAGTATAACGTAGGTGTAGACAACAGAACTTGACGACGCTGTTCTAGGCTCGCGGCCTAGTTGGGAAGTACGAGATAACATGGAGTCGCCACCCGGTGTGAACCGGGACAAAGATTTAAGGCCGCACTCACCCCTCGCAAGGGAAGACCTCAAACCGTTGGGTTCGGAATGGTCCCTTACTTATGTCACTTGTGATGATATAATTTGTGCAATAAACTAACCGAATCTATTCAACATTCATGCTCAAGGGTACTTAGATCTAACATGCTTTCATCCAAATAACTCCACACAATATAACACAACGAGCATATTGAACCATTAAACCAAAGTAAACAAATAACTAATTAAACATAAACATAAACTAAACGAAACATCATGCATAAAGAATGAAGAAACAACATGCCTAAATAACACAATCTTGCTTTGAAAATTAAATAACAAGACTAAATTGAATCATGCTTAAAATAATAAATAAACGGTCTAGAACTATGACATGCTCAAATACAAATTTGGATGAGACGAGATATGTGTATCTTAAGTGGTACGTGGCATTGTATCCCGAGTGCAGACCATACTACCGTCCATTCGGAATCGGCTATGGAATTTACGTTCGGGTTTCCATCCGATATACCACAAAAGGGAACACATATCCTGCTCATCCAACAATCACATCATGCTTCAAACGACTCTCATGCAATTATATATCAAAATAAATAAAACAAAGATAAAGAAGATAAGTAAAAAAGGTGCCCTCAGGTCTAACCTCTTTTGTCGTCTAATAAAGGGCGTTACACGTCCGTTGGAAGGGAGATTGATCCGATGCTTTTCCAATTCGTCTACTCAATGTTTTCCCTCGTTGTTTTGATGCTTGGGCTGCTGTTTTAAGTCCGTTTTGCTGTTGTTTCCTCACGGATTTCTGATCACTGTTTTGGTGTATTAACGGACTGTTTTGTGCGGTTTTGGGGTACAGTTTCGGGTAGTTTCTGAGGTTAATTCGGGGACTATCTTGGGCTGTTCGGGGACTGGTTTCGTACTGTTTTTGGACTGATTTGGTGGGGATTTTGTTTGGCTTGTGTCGGTTTGGTTTGGGGAAGTGGAGGGGCTGGACGTTTGTGAGTGTGGCTGTGGTCAAGGAATTAACGTTGATTGTATGAGGGCTAAGTGTTGCTTATCTTTGCTTAAGTGTTTTTACGTTGATGAAGCGGCAGGGGCATGTGACGAGGGTGGTTAGCGTGAGGCTGAAGAGTGTGACTTGAGGCGTGTGGTTATGAATGAAGTTGGGGCGTGTGGGTGGCTATGGAGTTTTGGTACGTGGGCAGTCTTTGGCTTATTACGTGGAGGGCAGTGTTATTGAAGGGCTGAAGGTTGATGGCGTGGACGTGAAGGATTTGAGTGGAGTTGTGGCTGTGAATGTGAGACAATAGGAAGGCAGGTGGCGTAGCTGTGTGAAGGGTATTTGCTTGGTGGGTTTGTTGTTGAGGACGTGGCTTATAGGTTTATTGCTTTGTTTTGATCAGTTCAGCCGAGAAGTTCTTTCCACGTGAAGGGTTTTTTGTGTTTCTTTTTGTGTGAATCTGCCAGCCAGCTAGGGTTTTGAATGTGTGGAGATGGGTTATTTTTATAGGCCAATGGAGGGGATTTACCTTGTTGGGAAAGGAATAGGATTTGTGTATTAATTAGAGATATCTTTTAATTTAGTATGTGATAAGGAAATCTTTTAATTTAGGGAAGTGATTTGATTTATTCTTTTTAGTTAAGGATATGATTTATTAAATTGGTAGGTGATTTAATTAAATTAGGAATGTGATTTATGTATTTTAGGAAAGAGATTTAATTTATTTAGGAAGGTGATTTATTTAAATTAGGAATTTAATTTAATTTAATTTAAGTTTAATTTTAATTGGTTTTAATTATTTAATTTGTGAGATTTATTTTAATATTTTAATTATTTAATTTGTGAGATGTGTTTTAAATGGGTTTGGTGTGTTTTAAAACAGAGGTCCAACAAGCAACCTGAAGCCAAACAACGAGGTTAAATCCAATAAAAATTCCATTTTCCAACTTTACCCTTCCAACGTCCGTTTCCCGCGTCTTTCACAACTAAAAAGGTAGTGTCTCCATACGAGACTCATCATCGGGCTGATATGCAAAAATGCAGTGCCTACAGTAGGTACCTAAGTACTCTCACTATTACTTTCCAGTGATCAACCCCTGGATTACTCAATATCTGATGAGCTTGTTTACTGTACATGTTATATCAGGCCTTGTACAACTCGATAGATATATCAAATTCCCGATCACTCTAGAGTATTCTACTTGAGATATACATTCTCCTCTATTCTTTGATAGATGTAAACTCACATCTAAAGGAGTTCTAGCCACAACAAAATCATCATTGTTGAATTTACCAAGAATCTTGTTCAGTCGACTCGGGATATGAACACGATCGCCAGTTACCATACAAAAATGACCTGAATTAAACCAACATTGATAACAACTCCAACAGGCAGAAGAGGGAACACATATCCGAGACCCTATAAAAGAAGGAAACAAAGGAATAGAGAGGGATTTTTTCCAGAATACTCCTATCACAGAGACACTACTCATAGACACCGCCCACACGGCTAACAATCTGAGGTTGAGATACTCTAGAAACCTTAATCTTTCCACCTTGAACTTATTCATTCTTTGAGCTAACTTAAGCGTCGGAATGCCTACGGCTTCTACCACACCGGTGGGTAGTAACCTCTTCTTTTGCTCTACTCATTTTGCAGGTTCGCTCGTGCCCCTCTGCTCACATTCTCGATTGTGGACCTCGACCGAAATCAGTCTCCACAATTATCTCCATTGTCAATATAAAAAGAACCTAATGAGTCACACATTTAAAGTATTGAGGAGATGAAGATAAATTATATAAAATTAAGTTTTTCTTAAACTTTAAGGTAAATTCGTAATTTCAGAAATTATGGATAAAAATTGAATTCATGAAATTTTTGAGTCAAAGTACAAAATTGAAAATTTGGGGACATTTTATAATTTTCAAAGGTTAATGGATCATTTTATAATTTCCAAAAGTATATGGGTTGAATCGTAAAATTCCTGTTAAAATACGATCAAATCCTATCCCTAGAATCAAATCTAACTCAAATAAAAAAAAACTATAAATAACCGTGCCATTAACGTGAGAAGAAGAATTGCTGAGAAAGAAAGTTCACTCTTCCAAATATTAATTTTATTGCTTCTACTCTCGTCGTTCATCAGAACAAGAGGTATGTTACAATCATTCTTACTTTTTATGTTTTTGATTTAAGGTCTCGTCCCAAAGCGCTATCTGCAACCATCGTTGTTTCTTCATCATGATATTCTTACCCTTTTTTTTTTTGGGTTTCTATGGCAAATTATTTGTTTCAATTCGATTTTTTTTCCTCTATCAGCATGCGGTTTAAATAATATTTTTTTAAAAATTATGGCGGAATCGGCCATTGATAATGCGTGGCTTTAGACGGGTGGCTGTTTTTTTATTTTGAGTTTCCTCATGAATTTTTAGGGCTGTTTCTATGTATCTTCTGTAGTTCAAGTATTAGAAATACAATGATTGGTAGTTACGAGGAAATCCGAAATAAGGCTTAATTTCAGCCCAGCGGACCCTCTCGGCAGACCCTGAAATCATACCCTCACGGCAGACCCTGACGGCAGACCTTGATAGCAGAGGGAGACGCTGAGGGCAGAGGCAGGCGCAGAGGGCAGAGGCAGAGGCTGGCGAGCGGAGGCAGAGGCTTGCGAGCGGAGGCAGACCCTGATGAGCGGAGACTGAGAGAAAGAGTTAGACCCTGAAATTGATGAAGTTGATCCAGAACCGAACCACTGCTTCTTCACTTTCCAGAGGCTTGTTGATGTCAACAATATCCTTAAAACAAATTTGTCCCCTATCTTAGGTGCAGTAGAACATGAGACGATTGTTTCCCAGGATACAACGGAAAACCGTACGAGTATGGGCACCAACCAAAAACCCGTTTCCAAAACAAACCACAAATGCGTTTGAACTCTTCCTTAACAAAAACAAAAAAAACCGAGCTGTTGTGTGTGATGTTTTGTTTTTATTATCTGTGTTGTAAAACAAAATGTCAGTATTGTTCCTACAGAAAAACGAAAAACACTGCTCATTTAAAGGAAATTAACATGCCAATTATATCTCATAAATGGGAGGCCTTTCACTTGTTGTAACCACCAAGCTAATTAAATTAGTTGTTATGAAAATTCAAAAGGCTTGAAAAATTAAGGAGACATGCAAAAATTGGCTGGGCCGGGCCCGCACAATTTGGTCCGGCATTCGTGTACGCAGGACGCGTGGGTGCACACGAGCCAAGCTTGGTTCGGATTTGATTTGCACCCCCCCCCCGCACGTAGAGAGAGCCTCTATCCTTATAACTCTTACCCATTTACATATGAGCAAACATATATAAGCATAATATTCCCTATATAGCTTTCCCATATGAGACAAGCTCAATTCTCCTTATTTTCAAACACCATTGGGTGAACTTTGAGCAACAATTTCTCATTCACCCAAGCACCATTTTAGGCATATGAATATACCATTTCGAACTACTCACGGAGGAGTATTCGAATCATTCAATAACAACCACTAACACGAAGTGGATCATGCTTAAAATTATGCCTCAAAATGCTTACTCATACGTATTTTCCAACAATCCCCCACATGAATGAAATTAGCGAAAATGTCAAATAAAAATATTTTATAAAACATTTTATTTTGACCTAGAAGAGTTCAACGATTCAACACCTGCATAGGATAGGTAGACCTCAGCCTTTGAATCTTCCCTTGTGAAAATATATTTCATTTACTGGCTGACAGTGGACGCGATGTCATTGAACTGCACTGCTGTTCATGTAAATGGAGAACATATATCACACCGATATTTTACCTAACACATGCGAGTTCTCATTGTTATGTTCATTTTGGCCATGAACATCTACCTGGTTTTGCAAGAGTTTCTAAGATTCCCTTTGAAGCGGCCCCACTTCTCTCTCACATAGGTGATTTCTTATTTAAGAGTATCTCTTAATACTCTGCTCGGATTCCCAACGCATAAGAATCATTAAAAGCCTTTGCTTAACCTTTATCCATACGAGCATCACTGTTTCATTTCACCATAGGAATGGACTAGAGGGTAACCCCCACAGTGAACCAATTATGTCTTTTACGAGTAGGTTTTCCCATTGAACCTAGATCTTGGGATCTCCAGTCAACAAGGATGGGTTTTCCTTCGTAATAAACATTTATCTAATGGGCTTTAGTCCCATTCCCCTCGATGATTTCACAACTAACTCTCTATTTAACCCTTTGGTTAGCGGATCCGCAATGTTATCTTTTGACTTTACATAGTCAATCGAAATAACTCCAGTAGAGAGTAATTGTCTAACGGAATTGTGTCTACGACGAATATGTCTATATTTACCATTATACATATTTTTATGTGCCCTTACAATTGCAGATTGACTACCGCAATGAATGCAAATTGCTGACACTGGCTTAGGCAAACTTGGAATATCCTCTAGAAAATTTCGAAGCCATTCTGATTCTTCAGCACACTTGTCTAATACAATGAATTCTGATTCCATTGTAGATCTGGCTATCACAGTCTGTTTGGAGGATTTCCACGATACGGCTGCACCTGCTAGTGTAAACACATAGCCACTGGTACACTTTGAGTCTTTCATGTCAGATATCCAATTAGCATCACTATATCCTTCGACTACAGCTGGATATCTATGATAGTGCAACTCATAATTACGAGTATAACGTAGGTACCTAAGTACTCTCACTATTACTTTCCAGTGATCAACCCCTGGATTACTCGTATATCTGCTGAGCTTGTTTACTGTACAGGATAGATACATCAAACTCCCGATCACTCTAGAGTATTCTACTTGAGATATACCTTCTCCCCTATTCTTTGATAAATGTAAACTCACATCTAAAGGAGTTCTAGCCACAGAAAAATCATCATTGTTGAATTTACCAAGAATCTTGTTCAGTCGACTCGGGATATGAACACGATCGCCAGTTACCATACATAAATGACCTGAATTAAACCAACATTGATAACAACTCCAACAGGCAGAAGAGGGAACCCATATCCAAGACCCTATAAAAGAAGGAAACAAAGGAATAGAAAGGGATTTTTTCCAGAATACTCCTATCACAGAGACACTACTCATAGACACCGCCCACACGGCTAACAATCTGAGGTTGAGATACTCTAGAAACCTTAATCTTTCCACCTTGAACTTATTCATTCTTTGAGCTAACTTAAGCGTCGGAATGCCTACGGCTTCTACCACACCGGTGGGTAGTAACCTCTTCTTTTGCTCTACTCATTTTGCAGGTTCGCTCGTGCCTCTCTGCTCACATTCTCGATTGTGGACCTCGACCGAAATCAGTCTCCACAATTATCTCCATTGTCAATATAAAAAGAACCTAATGAGTCACACATTTAAAGTATTGAGGAGATGAAGATAAATCATATAAAATTAAGTTTTTCTTAAACTTTAAGGTAAATTCGTAATTTCAGAAATTATGGATAAAAATTGAATTCAGGAAATTTTTGAGTCAAAGTACAAAATTGAAAGTTAGGGGATATTTTATAATTTTCAAAGGTTCATGGATCATTTTATAATTTCCAAAAGTTTATGGGTTGAATCGTAAAATTCCTGTTAAAATACGATCAAATCCTATCCATAGAATCAAATCTAACTCAAATAAAAAAAACTATCAATAACCGTGCCATTAACGTGAGAAGAAGAATTGCTGAGAAAGAAAGTTCACTCTTCCAAATATTAATTTCGTTGCTTCTACTCTCGTCGTTCATCAGAACAAGAGGTATGTTACAATCATTCTTACTTTTTATGTTTTTGATTTAAGGTCTCGTCCCAAAGCGCTATCTACAACCATCGATGTTTCTTCATCGTGATATTCTTGCCCTTTTTTTTTCTTTTCTATGGCAAATTACTTGTTTCAATCCGATTTTGTTTTCCTCTATCGGCATGCGATTTAAATAATATTTTTTTAAAAAAAATTATGGCGGAATAGGCCATTGACAATGCGTGGCTTTAGACGGCTGGCTATTTTTGGATTTTTATTTTCCTCATGAATTTTTTGGGATGTTTCTATGTATCTTCTGTAGTTCAAGTATTACAAATACAATGATTGGTAGTTACCTGGAAATCCGAAATTAGGCTTAATTTCAGCCCAGCGGACCCTCTCGGCAGACCATGAAATAAGACCCTGAGAGCAGACCCTGAAATTAGACCCTCACGGTAGACCCTGACAGCAGAGGCAGACGCTGAGGGCAGAGGCATGGGCTGAGGGCAGAGGTAGGGGCTGGCGAGTAGAGGCAGAGGCTTGCGAGCGGAGGCAAACCCTGATGATAGGAGACTGAGAGAAAGAGTTAGACTCTAAAATTGATGAAGTTGATCCAGAACCGAACCACTCCGAAAACCGTACGAGTATGGACACCAACCAAAAAACCGTTTCCAAAACAAACCACAAATGCGTTTGAACTCTCCCTTAACAAAAACAAAAAAAACCGAGCTGTTGTGTGTGATGTTTTGTTTTTATTATCTGTGTTGTAAAACAAAATGTCAGTATTGTTCCTACAGAAAAACGAAAAACACAGCTCATTTAAAGGAAATTAACATGCCAATTATATCTCATAAATGAGAGGCCTTTCACTTGTTGTAACCACCAAGCTAATTAAATTAGTTGTTATGGAAATTCAAAAGGCTTGAAAAATTAAGGAGACATGCAAAAATTGGCTGGGCCGGGCCCGTACAATTTGGTCCGGCATTCGTGTACACAGGACGCGCGGGTGCACACGAGCCAAGCTTCATTCGGATTTGATTTGCACCCCCCCCCCGCACGTAGAGATAGCCTCTTTCCTTATAACACTTACCCATCTACATATGAGCAAACATATATAAGCATAATATTCCCTCTATAGCTTTCCCATATGAGACAAGCTCAATTCTCCTTATTTTCCAACACCATTGGGTGAACTTTGAGCAATAATTTCTCATTCACCCAAGCACCATTTTAGGCATATGAATATACCATTTCGAACTACTCACGGAGGAGTATCCGAATCATTCTATAATAACCACTAACACGAAGTGGATCATGCTTAAAATTGTGCCTCAAAATACTTACTCATAAGCATTTTCCAACAATCCCCCATATGAATGAAATTGGCGAAAACGTCAAATAAAAATATTTTATAAAACATTTTATTTTGACCTAGAAGATTTCAACGGTTCAACGCCTGCATAGGATAGGTAGACCTCAGGCTTTGAACCTTCCCTTGTGAAAATATATCTCATTTACTGGCTGACAGTGGACGCGATGTTATTGAACTGTACTGTCGTTCATATAAATGGAGAACATATATCACACCGATATTTTACCTAACACATCCGAGTTCTCATTGTTATGTTCATTTTGGCCATGAACATCTAACTGGTTCTGCAAGAGTTTCTATGATTCCCTTTGAAGCGGCCCCACTACTCTCTCACATAGGTGATTTCTTATTTAAGAGTATCTCCTAATACTCTGCTCGGATTCCCGACGGATAAGAATCATTAAAAGCCTTTGCTTAACCTCTATCCATAAGAGCATCACTGTTTCATTTCACCATAGGAATGGACAAGAGGGTAACCCCCACAGTGAACCAATTATGTCTCTTACGAGTAGGTTGTCCCATTGAACCTAGATCTTGGGATCTCCAGTCAACAAGTTTGGGTTTTCCTTCGTAATAAACATTTATCTAATGGGCTTTAGTCCAATTCCCCTTGATGATTTCACAACTAGCTCTCTATTTAACCCTTTGGTTAGCGGATCCGCAATGTTATCCTTTGACTTTACATAGTCAATCGAAATAACTCAAGTAGAGAGTAATTGTCTAACTGTATTGTGTCTACGACGAATATGTCTAGACTTACCATTATACATATTGTTATGTGCCCTTCCAATTCCAGATTGACTACCGCAATGAATACAAATTGCTGACACTGGCTTAGGCCAACTTGGAATATCCTCTAGAAAATTTCAAAGCCATTCTGCTTCTTCAGCACACTTGTCTAATACAATGAATTCTGATTCCATTGTAGATCTGGCTATCACAGTCTGTTTGGAGGATTTCCACGATACGGCTGCACCTGCTAGTGTAAACATATAGCCACTGGTAGACTTTGAGTCTTTCAAGTCAGATATCCAATTAGCATCACTGTATCCTTCGACTACAGGTGGATATCTATGATAGTGCAACCCATAATTACGAGCATAACGTAGGTACCTAAGTACTCTCACTATTGCTTTCCAGTGATCAACCCCCTAATTACTCGTATATCTGCTGAGCTTGTTTACTGTACAGGCTATATCAGCCCTTGTACAACTCGATAGATACATCAAACTCCCTATCACTCTAGAGTATTCTACTTGAGATATACCCTCTCCCCTATTCCTTGATAGATGTAAACTCACATCTAAAAGAGTTCTAGCCACAGCAGAATCATCATTGTTGAATTTACCAAGAATTTTGTCCACATATTGCGACTAATCAAAAATAAATCCATATGGACTTCTCGAGATCTTTATTCCCAGAATGACATCTTCTAGACCCATGTCTTCATGTCAAACATAGATTTCAGCATATTCTTGGTAGATTTCACCATTTTAACATTACATTACTCCCGACAATCAATATGTCATCAACGTAGAGACATAAGATGACATAGCCAACTTCTGTCTCTCTGACATAAATACATTTATCACATTCATTGATTTTGAAACCATTTCCCAACATGGTGTCATCAAACTTTTTATGCCACTGTTTCGGAGCTTGTTTCAATCCATACAAGGATTTAACTAACTTACAAACTTTCTTTTCTTGTCCTGGAGCTATAAAGCCTTCAGGTTGTTCCATGTAGATTTCTTCATCTAAATCTCCATTCAGAAAGGCTGTTTTCACATCCATCTGATGTACCTCAAGATTCCGCAGAGCTGCAATCGCTAGTATCATCTTATGGAATTTATTCTCGTTACAGGAGAATAAGTATCAAAGTAATCAAGACCTTCACGTTGTCTGTAACCTTTAAATACAAGTCTTGCTTTGTACTTGTCAATTGATCCATCTGCCTTCATTTCCTTTTGAAAATCCACTTGGACCCTAAAGGTTTACATCCTGGAGGAAGATTCATTAACTCCCAGATGTGATTTTGTAAGATAGATTCAATTTCACTATTGATGACATCTTTCCACAAAACACCATCAGCTGACCTTACAGCTTCGTTATAGCTTTGAGGATCATATTCTAGCAAAAATGTCAGAAAATCTGGACCAAATGATTTTCCTATTCTAGCTCTTTTGCTACGTCTTGGTTCAAGTTCAACAACTTGTTGATCCTCTGGAACATTTATTTGTTCTCTGTCCTGACTATCTTCAATGATAGTTTCATGTGCCCGTTCGTGCACATTTGAGTTCGAATTAGTTTTACAAGGAAAAACGTATTCGAAAAAGGATGCATTCCTCGACTCCATTATCGTATTCTTGTGAATATTTGGTATATTAGACTCATGCATAAGAAATCGATAAGCATTACTGTTATGTGCATATCCTATGAGAATGCAATCAACAGTTTTTGGTCCTATCTTCACCTTTTTAGGTGGAGGAATAACTACTTTGGCAAGACACCCCCACACTCGTAGGAATTTATAGGAAGGTACTCTTCCTTTCCACATCTCATAAGGAGTTTTCCATGCTTCTTTCTGTGGTACCTTATTTAAAAGGTAATTAGCTGATAAGACAGCTTCTCCCCGCATATTCTGAGGTAAGCCAGAGCTGATTAACATAGCGTTCATCATCTCTTTCAAGGTACGATTCTTCCGTTCTGAAATCCCATTGGATTGAGGTGAATAAGGAGCTGTGATTTGATGTATGATTCCATTTTGTTCACAAAGTGATTCAAAAGGAAAAACATACTCACCACCACGATCACTTCTTAACTCCTTAATTCTTTTATTTAGTTGGTTCTCAACTTCATTCTTATAGAGAACAAATTTCTCTATAGCTTCGTCCTTACTTTTCATCAAATACACACATAGAAAAATCTTGTGCAATCATCAATAAAGGTAATAAAATATTTATTACCGCCTCTCGATTGTATTGAATTAAAATCACATACATCGGTACGAATTAGATCAAGTGGTTCAGAGTTTCTTTCAATACTATGAAAAGATGATCTAGTTAGTTTTGCCTCAACTCAAGTATCACACTTATGTCTGTTATCAATTTTAAGATTGGGAATGTGATTCATGATAATTAATTTCCACAATGAATTAAAATTAACATGTCATAATCTACCATGCCATATATTAGAGTACTCAACAATATAAGCAGAAGAACTAGCTTTATTGATATTCTTGGGTTTAACAATCATTACATTGAGCTTAAAGAGCCCATAAGTTACACACCCTTTTCCCACATACATCCCATTTTTAGTCAAAACTACTTTATCAGACTCGAACACCATCCGAAATCCATGCTTGTTCAAAAGCGATCCAAAATTGGACTATGGTCTGATCCCTACGCCGAGACATTTTTGGCAGTTAGATCCACAAATCTTCTATCCCAATCATCGTTAATTAAAAATCTGTCTAACCTTTCCTCAATCAGATTCTCTTCGGCCCGTTTGTTTGACCAAGTGAAAGGGTAACCAAGACTACCCACATCTCTTAGCCCACAATCGTAGATTGCTGTTTTGAAATCATTTAACAATTGTTGGTTTTTCTCCTCAACCCCAATTTTCTCGTTATTGTTCATAATCTCATTAAAATCCCCTCCGCAAATCCATGGTGTGTTGAAACAGCGAGCCAATCTCCGGAGTAGTTTCCATGTGTTTTTCTTTTGACTTGACTCCGGGCTACCATATATACCAGTGAACCTCCACTGCTCCTTTTCGAAACCCCTTATTAAGACGTCAATGTGATACTTGTTGTATGAAACAACCCTTACATCAACCGAACCTCGCCATAACATAGCTATGCCACCCCTGAGACCATCCCTCCCTACCGCAAAACAATTATCAAAACCCAACGCCATTCGAACCCTATCCATATCTTCCATTGTTTTCTTAGTTTCACAAAAGAAAACTATTTCGGGTTTATTTTCGTGGAGGATTTCTCTCATGGCTCGGACCGTTCAAGGATCCCCCAATCCTCGAACGTTCCAGCATAAGATTTTCATGGTTCCCGATGGGGTTGCCTTGCAATCTCCGCCGATATCTTTCCAGAAGGATCATTCTGTCCCTCTATTCTTTTGAAGCTCCATAACAATTCAATATCCACCAAACTTTCTGGTTTGCATTCTCCATTGCCTTGATGAATTTCCCTTTTACTCTTCTTATTTCTCTCTTTTTCACATGTCTCAGCCTCCTTGCCCCTTTTCTTTGTTTGTGTTCCTAGACTCCGGTCTGAATTGAGGTTCTTCCCCTATTTTTCCTTCTGATCTAATCTTTTCCACTTTCTCGACATTTTCTCATCCTTAGCCGGGCCCACAGTATCTATAATGAGTGTATTTTGATGTGTTTAGGCTGGAATCTCCTCCGACCAAATATTCCCTTGACGAATTTTTGTTTTCGGCTCGACCAAAAAGGAATTAGTTTGATTTTTTCCTAGCCCACTAAACTAGCCCACTTTGTCATCCCCCAAGGCCCAAGGCAGCCACTTGATAGTCTTTTCCCACCTTCTCATGGCTTGACAGCCTAGAATCCCCAACCCTAATTTTAATCTGAGAATCTGAGGCTACTTTTTGGTCATTCAGACTTTTCGCCGCTTCTGTAAGAAGAGGCTCTTTCACCAAAAGGGAGATATCCATCATGTCTTCACCCGACACAGTTTTCCGATTCAGAGTACTGATAGGTCTGATGTGTTGAAAGGGGTAGGGTGGGGTTTGGTAGGTAGAGGTTGTAGAGTGTGTCAGACTATTCAGCTCAATTTGGTTTCCTGGTTTTCCACTCTGGTTTTGGGTTCCTGAGCACCGGTTTTGCTCGACCTTCTGGTCAGGAGGATCGGTTTGCACCAGAGAAGGGATGGTGTTCATAGTGCTTTGGGTTTCTAGAGCGAGGAGGATTTGGATTTAGGTTAATTTGTTGTGGATGGGAGGAAGTGGGTTTCTGTGTTGAAGTTTGTTGAGGAACCGAAGTGCTTGGGCTTTGAGTAATGATCCTGTTTTGGAGGTTTGGGGTTTCAACTGAGTTCATTTGGGAGTCTTTTCCCAATTTCCCCACCCTAGGGTAGCCGTCTTTATTTTTGGCAATCTTGGAACTATCTCCACCCATATTAGCTCGCATCCATACCCCAAATCTGAAGTTAGTTCTACCTCATTGATCTTCCTTTTCAATCCCTGAAACTCCTTCCTGTAAACACTTCTTGTAGGCATGTCCCAGCAAACCACACTTGAAGCAAAACTCTGGTAGTCGCTCATATAGGACTGGAATAATTGTAACTGACTCTCCCCCAGTTTTACCCAGACATAGCCACGGTTTAAGTGGATTAGAGATGTCTATATTGACTCTGGCCCTGATGTATCTACCCACGCAGTTTCCGTTTGGTCCCAG
Source organism: Zanthoxylum bungeanum (assembly GCA_019454045.1). Lineage (NCBI taxonomy): Eukaryota > Viridiplantae > Streptophyta > Magnoliopsida > Sapindales > Rutaceae > Zanthoxylum > Zanthoxylum bungeanum. Next base: position 55,166 of record SKCR01028781.1, on the reverse strand, counting down.
CTCCACCTCAACCACATCTCCTAATTGTTTCGCTAAGAAAACAGTTGCTCCCTCATTCATGCAAGCAACTGGGACATTGTGAAGTTGGACCCAGAAACTGGTTCGGTCGAACTTTTTTTTCGTGATTTCCCCCAAGCCCCTTAGTGTAGATAATACCAGAAGCGCATTGTCAAAATGCCACGACCATAATTTTAGGATTATGTTCCGGTCGTTTTCGCTTGTGAAATGGAAAAAGGAAGATGTTTTGACCAACCCATTCAATTTTGACACCATGGACTACTCGCCAAGCATTCTGCATGGTGATTTTAAAGGCCTCTCTGTTGATCAGCTTTGTTGACAGAACTTTCCCTGCAATACATAACCCTAACATCTCCTCCCCAGCTGCTTCCAATTTTCTGGCAGAGTCACTTTGTTGTTGCTTGAATCTCGAATAGCCAATGCTTCACATAGCTTTACAATTTCCTCTCGGTTTCCATTTTCCAAAGAACAAGAAGACTAAACTTCAATCAGTGAGACTAAAAGCCTTCCCCTGGCCTGAGTTTTTTTGTTTTTTTTACCCTTGCCATCAATGTGAGAAGAAGAATTGGGGAGAAAGATAATTCATTAATTCTGTCCTTTATTATCTGCGCTATTCCAACTATTAATTCTGTTCGCGACGCGCAAGTTGTTCTTGCATCGCGACGCGGATACATGTCACGCTCTGATTGGTTCCGCCAAGATTCTTATCCGATGACGTGGCATTTTGGATGATTAATTCAATGATTGAGCTGACGTGGTAGTGACGTGGTGATGACGTGGCAATGACGTGGTGACACGTGGCGATAACGATTGTCGGCACCGTATGATTGTGACATGTGACGCGCTTTGATTGGTTGATGATGACGTGGCGGTGACGTGGCAAAGTTGACTGGTCTTATGCTGACATGTCGATGACGTGGCTGACACGTGGGGACACGTGATTGTCGGCACCATATGATGATGACACGTGGCACGGCGCACGTTAACATGATCGGCTGTAATATTGACATGTGGCACGGCGCATGTTAGCAAAGTCAAACTTCTCAGATTCTGACACGTGTCCCCGACGCATGTTAGCATGAGGCAGCGCACGTTAGACGTCGCGACGTAGAAGGCTTGCCCGTCGCGACGTGCCAAATGATGATTTTACCTTATTTTTTTTTTCGTTTTTCACTGTTTTGGCCCCAAATCACCTCCAGAGAGTCCTGAAACTTTATTTATCTATAAAATGACAAAAAATACATCAAAATATTCACAAAACTCAAGAAACTATACAAAATATTAGGTCAAATGAGTGGGAAATAGTGATATATTTACCACTCATCACACCCTCAAACCTAACATTTTGCTAGTCCTCGAGCAAAACAACAAAATAAAATAACATAAAAATAAAATTAAGCTAAGCTACTTTCGTAGGGATCACAGTTGCATTTAGCGTATGCAACAAGCCTTTAAACCCCCAGGTGTCCCTAGTGGACGAGTTGTAGTCTCGTGAGGGTTTACAACAATGATACCCACAAACATTTTACAAAAGTAAAAAGATAGTAAAACTAATGCACACAAAAGCAAAAAGACAAGAGAAAATAGAATAAAGAAGTTAGTGACTAATCAGGTGAAACTTCTACTTCAAGTCACTAGTTGTTTTCTTTCTTTCTAAATTACCGAATAAGTAAATTCTCCGATTATATTTACCATTCTCCATATACACACCAACAAATATTAATCAACTCATTTTTGCCCCAAACAGTCACAAGTGCAGTTGATAAGAGAATAATATTTTTGTCCTAACGTTTTATCAGAATTCACACCTTTTTGCAGCAATGAAATAATTTTTCTGATTTTTCTGATTTTTTTCTTTCTTTTTGATTATTTATATTTATATATAATATCTTCTATCTATGTAGCGAGCTTTAGGCCAGTGACTCCCAAACCAGTTGGCTTTAGGGCACTAGGTGTTAAGACTCCCATACAGACTTAATTACTCAGACTTCAGATATATATTTTTTGCCACATCTTTGATTCATGTAGTGAGCTTTAGGCTAGTGACTCCCAAACCAGTTGGCTTTAGGGCACTAGGTGTTTACACACCCCTACAGACTTAATAACTCGGATTTCAGACGTTTTTTTTTTACTCCATCACTTCTCATAGATGCTTCCTCCAATTAAACTAGAGTACTGAATATTACAAACTTTTCAATTATAGCTCATGTCTGTATGTTACCATGCATGTTATAATTGCTAACTGAGCATATGAAGATCCATTTTAGTCAGTATTATGGAGAATTCACAAAATAAATAATTTAAAAGGAAATAAACAAAAATTAACTTGTACCGAAATATGTTTGAGATACGTCTCAGGAGTGGAAAATCCTTACACAGCTGTCTCTTACCAATTTCACCCGATTAATCAAATTAAAAACACAAAAACACAAAATAAAATAAAATAAATTTTGATTTTTTTTGTAAAATTTTTCAATTTTTTTTTTTTGTATTTTTCGAAAACTTTTGGACTAAAAGTAAAATATTTACAAACAATATACTAATCAACTATTCCCCCCCACCCCCAAACCTAAATGAGACACTGTCCCCAATGTCTTAAAGTAGAAGAAGAGTTTAGAAGATAATACCTGGTTAGCTGAAATTCTACATCTAAATGGGAAATTTAAAGGTTAAGATCTAGATTTATCCGACGCTTCTTACCACGATCATTATCGAACCATTTTATCTTGGAAAGGAAAGGGTCAATTTGTGGTTCACAGGCTAAGATTTGGTCAATTAAATCCTGGGCAGTTCTGGCAGTGAAGAGGAGTTCTTTTAAAGGTTTTGACTCGAACCCATTTCTCCGGGCATCATCAAGAAATACACAAAGAAAATCATAAAATCCATCTACGTTGAACAATCGAATTGGTTTCTGGCGTATGTTCAAGTTCGCCCTAGATAGTATTATAAAAATCTCTTCCAACGTGCCCAAACCACCTGGCAAAGCAATGAAAGCATCAGCACGGTTAATCATTTCCACTAGTCGTTCAGACATACCTGGCACGATCAGTTCTTCTCCGTTTGATGATCCTATAATATCCGCCTCTGCCAAAGGTTTTGGGATGATTCCCAGAACTTGACTACCTCCATCTTGTACAGCCTTTGAAACTATCCCCATTAGTCCAAGACTGCCTCTGCCATATACTAGGTGATATTCTTTTCAGCTATGACTCGTCCCAATTCTTGTGCTACTACTACGTATTGTGGCTTAGTACCAACACTAGTGCCGCAAAACACACAGATGTTTTCAACTCGTCTTTTTGAGGTGGCTTCCATTTTTATCTGGATGCCTTCAAAAGTGCAATGATGAATTGAATTTATAACACCTGAAAAAGGTGAGTAAAAATAATAGCACTAGTACCTGCCAAATGACAATTATTAGTTAAACTGTAAAATAAATCGTGAAAGGTCAAAAAAGTCTGGATCATGTCGGAGAAAATAAAAGAAAATAACAAAACAAATCACAATTATTAGGAAAAGACAAAGAGATATAATATTTACAATAATTTACAGCTTGATTGACGTCTATGCGTCATGGACAAGCTTCCCATCCAATTTTTTTATAAATTGGCAAACATGGTCTTTTTGAGTCAGATTCCTGAGACTTAACTGTTGTCTTTCTTTTTGGAATTGTGTATGTAATTTACGGATGGCTATATGAACATATCCACTGGGATGCGTCTCAAGAGTCGAAGATATATCATCTAAAGACTCCTTACTCAAGCCATCCCTAATGAATTTAATTTTATCTTCGCGATTATCAGACACCATTCCTAAAGAACGACGACGAGTATTGCAATTCCAGTGTGCACATTTGTAACAAACACCCATTTGCTTAACTCTACGTTTCTTTGCATATGTGCTTCTTCCAAAACCAGGAAAATAAGAATTATAAGAATCAGAGTACTCACATGCTAATCAGACCCGTGCTTCGATTATCCAACGAATGTCAGTAGGAATACCTTTAATCATCAGTAGTCTCATCCGTTCTAAGCGAGCTTTGTAAACTTTCATCAGAGATTTTTGAGGGAGAGAATGAAATTACTTGTGAAGATTTGCGAGAACTTCTTCCATCCTGAAATAACTTAACCTGCAAAAACTAAACATACAAAAATAAAACACACCAGATCATAATATATACACAAATTGCATGGGTTGCCTCCCTGCGAGCGCTAAGTTTTACGTCGTCAGCTAGACGTGACTTCTCGAACGTTAGGCTGGATCTGAAAGTGTGACACTTTCTTTTTGTCACTCAAATGATTCTCCCCAGTAGTGCTTGACACACTCACTGTTGACCTTGAATGTTTCGTTGGTGTTGGGATCCAGTAACTCAACAGCTCCATATGGTAAAACCTGAGTGATCACAAATGAACATGACCACCTTGATTTCAACTTTCCAGGGAAAAGTTTTAACCTTGAATTGTACAACAACACCTGCTGCCTTGGTTCCAATTATCTGTGAACTATTTTTCGGTCATGCCATTTCTTGGTCTTTTCTTTGTATAATCTGGCATTCTCATAAACTTGTAGACGAAACTCCTCCAATTCGTTGAGCTGGTGAAGTCATTTTTCTCCTGCATCTTGTGGATCAAGATTCAACTTCTTCAGTGCCCAATACGCCTTGTGTTCAAGCTCAATTGGCAGATGGCATGCTTTCCCAAACACCATACGATATGGGGACATACCAATGGGTGTCTTGTAAGCTGTCTGATAGGCCCATAATGCGTCATCCAGTTTTATAGACCAGTCCCTTCTTGTTGATCTGATGGTTCTTTCCAAGATTCTTTTTATCTTTCTGTTTGAAACTTCAACCTGTCCATTTGAATGAGGATGGTAAGTAGTGGCAACTTTATGAGTAACTCCATATTTGGATAGGAGCGCATCAAAATATTTGTTGCAGAAATGTGTGCCACCATCACTGATAATTGCCCGAGGTGTTCCGAAGCGAGTGAAAATATTATTTTTAAGGAACTTGATCACCACTTTTGAATCGTTGGATGGCAGTGCAATTGCTTCAACCCATTTGGATACGTAGTCTACAACAACCAATATGTACATGTTTCCGAATAATGGAACAAAGGGTCTCATAAAATCAATACCCCACACATCGAATATCTCCACTTCCAAAATGTTTTACAAAGGTCTTTCATTTCTCCTCGAAATATTCCCCGTTCTCTGGCACATGTCACATTGAAGAACAAAAAGATAATCATCTTTAAAAAGAGTGGGCTAGAACAAACCTGATTGAAGGACTTTAGCTGCAGTTTTATTCCCGCTGATGTGTCCGTCATATGGTGATGAATGACAGTGTTGCAAAACACTGTTGACCTCCTCTTGTGGAACACAACGTCTCAGTAGTTGATCAACACAACGTTTGAACAGGTACGGCTCATCCCAGATATATTGCTTAACTTCTTTGAAAAACTTCTTCTTTTGCTGAGTTGTCCATTCCAACGTCCATTTTCCTGATACAATGAAGTTGACATAGTCAGCATACCAAGGGGCATCTTGCTGTTTCATGGCAAACAATTGTTCATCTGGAAAAGTTTATTTAATTGTCAGTTCTTTGCCAGCTATTTTTCCATTCTCGAGCCTCAACAAGTGATCTGCCACCTGGTTTTCTGTCCCTTTCCTGTCTCTGATCTCCACGTCGAATTCTTGCAGAAGAAGTATCCAATGGATCAATCTGGGTTTGGCATCTTTCTTCGTGATCAAGTATTTGATTGCTGAATGATCTGTGTAGACCACCATTTTATGACCCAGTAGATCGGAGCCAAATTTATCAAAAGTGTACACAACTGCGAGCAACTCCTTTTCAGTGGTTGTGTAGTTGAGTTGAGCTTCATTCAAAGTTCTGCTGGAGTAGTAAATGGTGTGGAAAATCTTTGCTTTGCGTTGTCCCAAAACTGCACCAACAACAAAATCACTAGCGTCACACATTACCTCAAATGGAAGGTTCCAGTCTGGCGCTACAATGATGTGAGCAGAAAACAGCTTCTGTTTCAAGATCTCAAAAACTTCATGGCATTCTTTGGTGAAGTTGAAAGGCACATCTTTCTCCAGAAGGTTGCACAGAGGTTTAGCAATCTTGGAAAAGTCTTTGATAAATCTTCTGTAAAAGCCAGCATGTCCAAGAGAGCTCTGAATCCCTTTGACAGATGTTGGTGGATGTAGTTTTTCAATTGTCTCGATCTTTGCTTTGTTTACCTCGATTCCCTTTTGTGAGATCTGGTGTCCAAGAATAATGCCTTCATGCACCATGAAGTGGCATTTCTCCCAGTTGAGTACCAGATTTGTATCTTCGCACCTTTGTAACACATGTTCCAGATTTTGCAAGCAGTGGTCAAAAGAGTCTCCAAACACAGAGAAGTCATCCATAAACACCTCTATACTCTGTTCCATCATTATTAAAAGATAGCCATCATACAATGTTGAAATATGGCTGGAGCATTACATATTCCAAATGGCATCATGCGGAAAGCAAAAGTACCATACAGACATGTAAATGTGATTTTCTCCTGATCTTCTGGGGCGATAGCAATCTAATTGTATCCTGAATATCCGTCCAGAATGCAATAGAACTCATGTCCCGCTAGTCTTCCAGCATTTGATCAATGAATGGCAGCGGAAAATGGTCTTTTCTCGTGACTTTGTTCAGCTTTCGGTAGTCCATGCATACTCTCCATCCAGTCACCGTTTTGTATGAATCAGCTCGTTCTTTTCATTTATGACTACAGGGATTCCTCATTTCTTTGGCACACACTGCATAGGACTCACCCAAGTGCTATCTGAGATGGGGTAAATGATACCAGCATCCAACCATTTGATTATTTCTTTCCTTATGACTTCCTTCATGATTGGATTGAGTCTCTGTTGATGCTCCACTATGGGTTTGTACTAATCGTTCATCAGAATCTTGTGCATGTAAAATGATGGACTAATGCCTCGAATGTCTGCTATAGTCCAACCAATGGCTCTCTTGTGTTCTCGTAACACTCTTAGTAACTTTTCTTCCTGCTCCAATGTTAGTGAAGAAGAAATAATAATAGGTAATTCAGAAGAGTTTCCAAGAAATACATACCTGAGATGGCTCGGCAGTAACTTCAGCTCCAGCTGTAGTGGTTCTTCAATTGAGGGTTTGATTCGGTCTTTCTTTGGAAGTTCCAGACTTTCAACTGGTGGTGTTGATTTGAATCGGAATGGTTTGTCAAGGTAGTTGATACATTCCAGGATTTCAGCATCTAGCTCGTTGTCAGTCATGTTGGTGATGCAAGCTTCAAGTTTGTCTGTGGGAGTTGTATTAGTATCCTGAACGATACTATTAACATCAATCCTGAAACATTCTTCATTTTTTTCATCACTTGGAAATTTCATGGCTTTGAAAATATTGAAGGTAACTTCTTGGTCTTGCACTTTCATGGTTAGTTCTCTTTTTTGCACATCTATCATAGTTATACATGTAGCCAAGAATGGTCTTCCAAGGATGATAGGTACTTCTTTGTCTTCTTCCATGTCAAGGATAATGAAATCTGCTGAGATAATAAGTTTGTCGACTTTTACCAGCACATCTTCAACAACACCTCTTGGAAATGCGAGCGTTATATCAGCAAGTTGCAGAGAGACTGAGGTAGGCATTGCTTCTCCAATTTGCAGTCCCCTGTAAATAGAAAAATGCATCAAATTAACACTTGCACCTAAGTCACATAAAGCCTTACCAATATAATGTTCTCCAATGGTGCATGGGACAATGAAACTGCCAGGATCTTTCAACTTTGGAGGAAGTTTCCTCTGAATGATGGCACTGCACTCTTCCGTCAATGCTACTGTCTCGTAATCTCCCAATCTCCGTTTTCGTGAAAGAATGTCTTTCATGAATTTGACATAGCTGGGCATTTCTTCTAAGGCTTTTGCGAATGGAATGTTGATATGCAGCTTTTTGAACACCTCCAGGAATCTAGCAAATTGCTTGTCCAGCTTGTTTTTTCTGAATTCGTTGTGGAAAAGGTGGAGGTTGAGTGATTTGATCTTTTTCCTTTGCTTCTTTTTCCTCCATCTGCGGAACTGCATCTTTTAGAACTTCTTCTTTGGTTGCCTTGATTTCAACATCTTTGTTGATTTCAGTACCACTTTTCAAGGTAATGGCTTGACATTGCTCATTCCCTCGATTCCTTGGATTTGGTTCTGTATTGCTGGGAAGATTCCATGGTGGTCTGTAACTCTGAACATTGGCCAGTTGTCCAATTTGATTCTCTAGTGCTTTGATGGAAGCAGATTGGCTCTGAAACATAACATCGTACTTTTTTTAACTGAGCCAACACTTCTGCTATTCTTTGTTCATTCGCCTGCTCCTGTCCCTTGTTCTGTTGCTGTTGGAATCCAGGTGGTGGATAATTCTTTTGCCCGGAATTGTTGCTCCATGAGAAATTTGGATGATTCCTCCACCATGGGTTGTAGGTGTTGGAATATGGATTGTTCCCCTGTCTGTTGAAATTGTTGACAAAATTCATTGTTTCTTCAAGTTGGTTTGGTTCTGGTGCTCCTCCAAATGGTGAACTTATGGCTCCAGTGGTAAGAGTCTCCATGAATTTGCATATCTGATCCAACTTGGCGTTGACTGCTGTATTGGCTCCAACTTCATAAATTCCTACAATTCTTTGGATCATGCTCTTTCTGTTGGCCACAAGGAATTGTTGTTGGCCATTTCTTCGATTAGGTCCCAGGCTTGATCTTCTCCTTTTTCCATTAAAGCTCCTCCAGCAGCATCAATTGTTGTTCTCATCAGTCCAGAAAGTCCATTATTGAAAGTTTGGACTTGAAGCCATTTTGGAATCTCATGGTGAGGACATTTCCGGAGCAAATCTTTGTACATTTCCCAAGCTTCGTAGAGAGTTTCCGAGTCTTGTTGCACAAAGGATGTGATGTCATTCCTCAACTTTCCAGTTCTGGCTGATGGAAAGTACTTTGCAAGAAATTTGATGGCTAAAGTGTTCCAAGTTGTGATGGAACATGCTGGTAGTGAATGTAACCAAGCTTTAGCTCTGTCTTTCAAGGAGTATGGAAAACCCCGCAGTCTCATTGCTTCTTCAGCTTCTCGGTTGTAATTGAAAGTGCCACAAACTTCCAGAAAGTTGCTGATGTGGGTATTAGGATCTTCAGTTATTTTCCCCCCAAACTGCACTGACTGCTGAATCATCTGAATACATGTTTTGATGTCACACACATTTGCTGGTAAATGAGGAAGTACAATACAGGAAATGAAGCCGTCGACCACCGGAATGGTTCTATCTCGAATGGCTATTGGTGGTGCAACTTCCAAAGGTTCAAGTTCTATGTTGACTAAAGCTTCTTGGTCTTCTCTTTCCCTTCTCAACTGTCTGATGGTTCTTTCAATTTCTAGGTCAAGCGGTCGGAGTTCAAAGCTTCTAGTTCGTCTCATGTGATTTTTGAGAACCTGAAACACAAGAAAGCAAAAACAATAATTAAAAAGAAATTAGATACAAGTAAATGTATCTAACCTCAAAATTAATAGTGAAAGATAAATAAGTCACCGGCAACGGCGCCAAAAACTTGACCGACGTAATCACACTCGTATAACTCAAGCGCACGTATCGTTCAAAGTATCGATCACACGAGGACTTAATATGTAATCTATTAATTTTATTAGGTCAAATGATCACTAGTATCTAACAGGTTGATTGATTGATTTGAAATTGTGATGATTTTAAACTTAAAAACAAGTAAATAAAATTACTCAAAATTAAATTAAATAAAATTCAATATTAAGAAACTATCCAGGGTTGTGAATCTTTCCAATATCTTTTAAAAGATGAAGTGGTTATTTCATGTTTGTGTAATATATCAGTTTACTAACCTGGAACACGAAATTATGCAAATGCCTCTGTCGATGGTCAAATGCAACTACCCAGTATAACCCAATTGAACCATATGTCTATGTCAACCAAATTACCTGGATTCATTACGATTAAGTTCCAATTGTGGCTACCCCCGCCTGACAGGTATATGTCTATCCTGTAAGGAAATCTATTAAAGGGTTATCTATCCTCAAGGAAGATCGTGGGCTACTAAGTCTAAGGCTGAAACCTAAAATTCATTTGTCAAGTTTATTTTAGATTTACCAGATCAATCTTATTAGTGGCCAGTTAACAAGACGCATTAAGCTTAAGACTTAATAAGTAAACCTTTAAACTAACCAAACTATAAAATAACCCACTATAAACCAGTGATATTAAAATTCATCACAACCTCAGATAACTAACTTAGTTCTGACACAAAACTAGGGCTAGTAAAAACTTATAAATAAAAGACATAAAGTAAAATGCTGAAAAGTAAATGCGGTAAAGTAAATACTGAAAAGTAAAATTACAATAAAATAAAATAAAATACTAGGGTTAAGGGATCTACTTTTACCACTACTATTTTAGATATCTCCCTTAATATAATATATTAACTTGTGATAACTGATGAGCGGAAAATATATCAATATTTACTGCCCCTTTTACTTAATATTTTGTTTAGTTTCTCGGGTTTGATGAACGTTTTGATGTGTTTTAGTTTATTTTGCAGATAAAATAATATTGGGACACAATGAAATCATTTAGGATGAAATGTGGGTCAAATAACGGCAAAAATTTGACTTGACATATTAATTTTGGAGATTGGAAACTTGAAAGGGCGTTTTAACGAAATTCCAATTTTGGAAATTCTAATTTTGTGCATCTGTCGTATTTTGAGCATAGCTTTTTACTTTGATATCAGATTGAGCTTATTCAAGTTGCAGATTAAATAAGACTCAAGGATATACAACTTTGAAAGACAAACTAATTTCGAATTATTAAGATTTCATGCCCGAAATTGATGAACCATATAGAAGTGTGTTGTGTGTAATTATTAAAGTTATTTTCAAAGCAAAAAATAAATTTATAAATAAATAATAAAAATTATCAAATCACCACCAAATATGATAAGCAATTAGTGGAGCAATTAATATTGGATTTGGTGGAGCAATTAATAATGGATTTGGTGGAGGAATTAGTGGAGCAATTAATAATGGATTTGGTGGATGATTTGATGGAGACAAAATTTTGCCTATAAATACCAAGCCATTTCATTTGTAAATTCATACTTTCTTCTAAGGAATTCCTTAAGAATACTAAGAAGATTGTATCTTGTTTGTTTATTTACAGCTTTCAGTAATTAATTTTCGCTTTCGCACTTTCTTTCCTTTACTTTTCAGTTTTTACTTTCCGCAATTTACTTTTACGCACAATACTTTTCTTTCTTTAATTTTCAGTTTTTACTTTTCAGTAATGAGGAGGTAACTCCCCTTTGCTGGGATAAAAGGTAAAACTTTTATTACTAATATTTAGATTAATCTCCCTTAATTATAATATATAAACTAGTTAAAACCTGACTTAACGAGGATACCGCCATATTGGTCGGTTGGTAATTATTTAAATGGTTTTAACCTGACTAAACTGGATACCACCAGATTGGTCGGTTGGTAATTAATTATTAATTTGACTAAATCTGGATACCGCCTATATGGCTGGTTGGTAATTATCATGCAAAGTTAATATATTATATTAAGGGAGATATCTAAAATAGAAGTAATAAAAATAGATCATTTTGTTGGACAAAATGACCCATAGCGTCACTATTTGCACAGATCATTGTGTTGTTGTAGCAAATTAACTATGTGACAAGGAAATTGCACTCTCATCATTTGTGATTAGATCACCATAGATATATAAATGAAGAGAGGTCCATATGATTAGTTCCTGGATTGAGAATGATATGAGACAGTATCAGTCCGCGAAGGATTAATCATTAAATATCCCTAGTCGTAGTATTGTCGAGACTGGACATCGATAATGCGGAATAGGCTAGTATTGCACTTGTGCGCGTTGTGAGGGCACAACGGCATAGTTCTCATATATATAAGTATAGGATACTTATGCAAGTGCGATAGGAGGTTGTGTTTCACCGATGGTACGGGAAACAGCTTCACTCTGGATAGACCCCTCGGAATCCCATTGGTATTATGACTATGTGTCTATGGGAGGCCGAAATCAAGGTAGGTGTGTATAGTCTTAACCTGAGACTTACATCGCTAATACTTACGATAATCGATAGACTTTGGTCTTGGTGGTACAGGGCTTTAACCGGTTCTGCGTACACCACTTCTGGGTTTATCAGAGAGTCGTAGTGTATTGGGTGTGATGTCAAGACGGAAGTATCACTTCAGTCATAGTGGAGATGATGTCACGCAGGATACGGTACTAGTGCTCTTGAGTGTTGCGCAACCAATCGGGATATTATGACCAGGTCATGAATATCTGATTATAGAGACTAGGTTACCAGACATCCGACATGTGCTTCGGACGTGGCAGACACTTATCCAGCCCCAGCCCTAGCACGTGACTATCCGATACTGGACCGATATACACAATACAATGGTATACTACGCTTGATACAGATCTTAATATTCTTAAATGGATATGTCCGGAGAATTGAGTAGACTTGGTGGTTTGCTAGGAGTCGACCTTGTCTTGTAAATTGGTATAAACGTAGTACGAGGTACTTACATGTTCGGATAGTCCGACGACCAATTTGACTGCCAAGATATCTGGGGATCTCATGGGTCGCTTCCAAAAGATTCACCGATGACGTATGACTCACACTTTTAATTAATCTGGGATTAATTAGATGAGAGAGAAAATTAATCTGGGATTAATTGCGGAGATATTTTATCTGGGATAAAATATCATTTAAAGATAGAGACGATTAATTTGGAATTAATCGATTAATTAATATATTTGATATATTAAAGGAAATTGGATTTCGACGCGGAATTGAAATTAGATTTTAATTCGGGCGAACGAGTTAATTTAGAATTAATTCGTTAGCGACGTGAATAGTGATTTTGCAAGGCGTAATCATTTAATTACGACGCAACGGAAAATTCGTTAATTTGGAATTAGCGACCCCGAGCCCGGGATTGTTTGCGAGCGCATTCTCATTTCGAATTCGAGTGCGGCACACAAGTCAAATCAAGCGTCAAATCGCTAGTCGCATCAAGCGTCAAATCACTTGTCACTTTGAGTGATGTGACTTGACAAGATTGATTGATTGATGTGATTGATGGTGATTGATGGAAGTTGTTGAAGCATTAAGTGCTTGACTTTTTCCAAATGAAAAAGTGGTATATGGTTTTATTTTTTTTGGAAATTAAAAACACCTAATACACTTTACTTTTCAACAACTCTCTCTCTCACGTTGGTTCACAATTGTGGAGCCAAAATTGCTCACGTTTTTAAGCAACATTTTCTCCTCATCTCACGCCCTTGGAGGGCTTTCTTTCTTCTATTTGAGCAGTGAGCTGCCGTGGAAATGGAGGAAGAAATGGGAAGCAAAGTGTGGTTTTGTGGCAAAACTAGAGTGCTAGAACACTCCGGGATCAATGCGAAGGTGATAGGGAAGTCCACCCATGAGTCGGGAACCATTTCGGAAAGCTTGGAGCTTGATTTTGGTGACCAAAACAGAAAATGGAGGGCAGTGGGCTGTTACTGCGTGAGCAGTTCATGAAGGTCAGTGAGCTCGTTTTTGTTGCCCAATACGTCTCTCAACCGCTCGATGTAAGTATTCCGCAACTTCGTCGTTGTATTCACACATGTTTTTCATTGCTTGTTTGATCTTGGGACCTTAGAAACTCCAACAATGGCATCAAGAGCTTGGGTTAAAAGCATGAAAAAGTTAGGGCTTAAAATTTGGGCAAACTTGATTTTGAGCATGATAAAATAAATTGGATGGATTTGTATGCTTAATTGTGTTTGAATTGAAAATTGACATGGTCAATTTCAAGAAAATTGGATTGGATCTTTTTTCCCCCAAAATTCCACCTTGGCCGAAAATTTGATGATTAAATTGTCTTGGGATTTTTTGATTTTTTGACAATTTGATGTGTTGGAAATCATTCGGGATGATGATTTGATGTCGATTGTAGAATCAATTGGATTGAATTCGAATCGGACGTAAAATCCCCAAATTGCCAAGAATGATAATGAGCATGAAATTGGGTAAAATTGATTTGAGCATGCAATTATGAAATTGGATGATTAAGTATGCTTAAATATGTTTTAATTGAAGATTGATTGGATCAATTTGATTAAAAATAGTTTGGAACAAATTTCCCCAAAATGCTTGTGTTGGCCGAATAGGTGTATGCCCTAAATGTCTTGGTATTTTATTTTTTGATTCATTGGATGACTTGAAAACAATTGGGGATGTTGAATTAATGTTGATTTGGATTCAATTGGATTGGGTTTAAAGTTGGACATTAAAATCCCATTTGGCCGAGACTTAATGTAGCATGTATATGGGTTTGATTTTAATCAAAATGTGTTGGACATGTGATGATGAAAATGAGCATGATTAATTGTATGAATTGATGTTTTAGAAATGTTAATTTGGATGATTAATCATGATATACACTTTAGGTAATTAAATTGCGAAATTGGATTTGTGTAATTTAATTATTTGGGCTAATTTTGGAAATTGAGCTTGAATTGTTGTTATTGGGCTTATTGGGCTTTGTTGTACAAAGTTAGGTTTAGGCAAAATTGGTTGGATCCAATTGGGCCCAAAACCGCATCCATAAAGCCCAAATGCGACTATTGGACCTTTAAAGTTTAATTGGGCCTAATGGGCCAAGATTGATTTCTAGGCTTATGGGGTAACTCCCGGATTGGATTTTGGTTATTCGGTTTGACCCGAGTTGACCAAAAGTCCACGCCTTAAGAAATTAATTAAAAGCCCATTAGACTTTAATTAAATTAATATTGGATATTAATTGGGCTTTGAGACCCGTAACGATTAAATTTGGAATTTAAGTCGTAAAGGTTCGTAAATAAAGTGTAAGATTTAATTTGGAATTAAATTAATTGGATTAGTATTAAATGCATATTAAATTGGATTTAATTATGTAGTTTAATTTGATTCGAGAATTCGTACTTTAAGTACTTATTCGCAAAAACGAGTTTGACTCGAACAAAATCAAATCGTTGTTTGAACATTGGATGATCACTAATTATCAGATTAATTAATTGGATTAGATTGATTGATAACATGCTTGAGTGAATACATGGTTGTGATGCATGAATAATGTATATCGGATGGATATTAGATGGGTGGGCAATTTTAGAAATTGTTGTAATAAATTCGATTTATTAAATTGGACCTGCGTGTCCAGCCTTATCACCTTCATTCTCTTTGTATTCTCTTCTCACCTATTCCCCTCCATGTAAATGAGGTTTCTTTAGAAGTGTAGTGTAACGGGTAGAAGTAATACAAGTGCTAGCTTGAGTGAGAAGGGAGAGATTTGATATAGGATCAATGTGTTAAGTATCCATCCGCATACCATTATTATTTATTTTCATACTCGCTTTATTATGTATTTAAAATGCATGTTTAAGGGTGTATGATGATGAGACCTTAACAAAGATAATTAAATTGGTAGCCGAAAATCCCTCAATAAATATCAAGCGTTTATTTTCCTTCCATTGAGTGATTCTTGCTCAAGATCCGAGATTGGCAGGGGTTGTTGGCCAAAGTCAAGCCCTTGTCCGTCGAAGATGTATTTTAATCACGAGGCTTTGTTCCATATCGGTGTCGTGTCCAAGTTGTGGTTTGTTGGCCAAAGTCAAGACCACTTCTTGTCCATCGACATTGATTACGAAGCTTCCATGTCAATGGGTCCGCGCTTGACTGGGATCACTAGGTTTGTTGTGCCAAAGCCAAGGCCTAGTTGATTCAGAGGAAAAAGGTTAGGGTATATATTCGATATATAGGCATATATTAGATATATGTTTGGGACTTGGATGTCCACCTACTGGATCTAGGAGTTGGATGAGATCCAATTGATCTTCGAGATCTACCTAGTTAATTATCATACAATTTGTTGGCCAAAGTCAAGATTGTGTGACATTTAACGGGATCCTAGCCCACTAGGAAACACGGTTTCCCGAGTACTCGACAGAGGGTTAGAGGCTCGACGAAAAATAGTGGGAGGCAAGTATTGAATTTGCAACATTCGTTCGAATACTCGCTAAACGCGCTCATCTATATTTTACTCGTCATGTTAATAAAAAGTATTAGTTGGACTAATATTTTATGTTGTTTTAAAAATATATATAGTTGGACTATATACAAACTCATTCGATATATAGTTGATTTTATAATTGGATTATAGTAATCAATATAATTGAATTAAAAGATAGTTGATTTTATAATTGGATTATAGTAATCAATATTAAGATTATAGTTGATTAAATAATTGGATTATTGTAATCATTATAATAAATAATACCTTTATTAAAATTGATTAAATAGTTAGACTATTAAAATCTAGAAAGGATTTGAAAAGTTGAATATTTAAATGATTTAATTTTCATTGGGAATTAATAATAGGTTACTTTATTGGATAAAATAACTTGTTATATCTAGGCCCATAATTAAGCAAATAAGTAGAGCATAAAATCTTTGGAAGATTTATGTGATGATGACTTTAGTGCTTAATTTAATATACTTGACAATAAATCTATTTTAAAGTCAAAGTTTGCAATTGGGCAAGTTGCACAAGGTGCACATCATTTCGATATTCTAAAACCCAAGGCTTGGCCAAGGTTTGTGAAATATTGAAAAGATAATTGACATATCCCAAAGTGACTACCATTTGGATATGGAAGACACGAAGGAATTAAAGAAAGGGCGAGCTCTAACTTTAAAAATATTTCTTAAAGTTATGTTCACTACTAGTATTGAAATTGGATTTTAAATACTTAGTGTGGTACATAAAATATATGTATTGATGTTCAGAATCCGCTATGAGCTGGATACTGACTTCAAGCCGAGATTTCTCTGCGAATCGGAAACGGGACGAAAGTCGCTGTTTCGACCGTAGATACCTAAGTTAGGAACTACCCTTTGGGTATGTACTTAAATTAGGAAATGTTATTATGTAACTAGTTTGACTAGAGACATTATCTCTATATCAGTGTTTAATCCGATGCGGATAAACCTTTATATTCTAGAACACTAAGTGTTTCATTATATAAAGATGATACTGAGATAAATACATTAGATGTAAATAACAGAATTTATATTTTGAATATAAATAAAATCTCAAACATATAAAATGACAATAAATAGCTCAAATTGATTTGATCAATAGAGACTTATTTGTGGTATTGTTGTCTAGGACACAATTAAACAAGACTCGTATATCCACACTTTTGAAGAGTGGGTACTAGGACTGATTTGACTATTCAAATAAAGTCTGCGAATCTAGTTTATTAGGTAAAATACCTAAAATACTATTTACTTGGTAATAGTAAAAGGGCCACCGATCAGTTAGCCCTATTCATGGTGAAGTAAGTGGGCCCATATCTAGCTAGGCTAGATGTGAACATGAATATTTCGTGACCTTAACGGATGTGGCATCACGTTGTGGTTATGTGTTTCTTTTGAAGAACACAGATCGGAAACTATTGAAGTTTCGACACGAAGTAAATAAACAGATCGGCTATAGTATTATTCCGCCACGATGAGACCGTAATGGAAAATACTTAAGCAGTAAGTTTCATACGTAAATGAAAGAGTACGGTATTCTTTCATATGAGGACTCCTCCCGAGACACGTCAGTTAGACGGTGTGTCCGAACTAAAACCGAATTTTGTTGGACATGATAAGGTTTATCACGAGTCGCTCTGAGCTACTGTTTCCTTCAATAGGATATGTATTAACAGTGCAAAACTTATTTAGAATAAGGTTCCATATAAATCTGTTTGACAGATATCATATAGGATATGAACAGGAAAGAAACGGGGTTTCTCATTCCTGATAATTTGGGCATGCCAGGCATAACGTTTGGATGATACCAAACTAAAAGACCCAAATTGGATAAGTGCCAATATAGGTTATCCTAAGGGAAACCTTAAGTATAGTACTTGTAAATCTCACATGAGAACAATGTGATTGTTGCTCACCATGCGGTTTTCCTGAGAGGAATACCGATATGCAGTGGTCAGTGGGAGGATAGTGATACTCGATGAAAATCGGAGTAATACTGTTCAAGGCACGAAGTCCTTAATGGAACACAAATAGTTCATCTATGATGAATCTATACCATTAATCTTCAAATACACAAGAACTAGTAGATCAGATAGAGTCAGAAAACAACCTAGGGTATGGGTTTCTGATCTCACCCCATAAAGATGTCAATCTTATGGAGGTGTACCATCCTACTACGTTTTGAGGAATTGATACGAGGTATCGACTCCCTGTTATGGCAAAGTGCCATGAGTCCGAAATGGATTCCATGTATAACAACTATTTTGGATACTAGTTGTTGTACCACAAGACATTGTGTCTATTGGTGCATTAAACGTCTTCAAGGAAGACATACATGGAAGGCAACATACCAACGTACAAAGCTGGGCTTTTGACGGAAAGGTATCGTTATCAACATTGTGTTAATAACGGTTCAACCTTTTACATGTTGCCATGGTAAATCCATTTTAAAGATGCTTGAAGATAACTGTATATTTCATTTATGAAATGTGTCAGTTATAGATCAAAATCGCTTTCCTGAAAAGGAAACCTTTTGGAGGATGTTTACAACATCCTGACGATTTTGTATAACCGACAAACAAGGTTTGCGGGTTATTTGATCCATGTTTGGATTATTGCAAGCATAAGGTTCTTGGAACTGTCATTTTGAAATAATCATAATGGTTTATGATTTGACTCAAAACGAAATAATTCTTGTGTATATAAGGAGGTTAGTGGGAGAGCGCACTGACAGTGAAATTCCCATAAAGCTATTGTTGAAAGCTTGGCTTTCAATAGAAATTCTCCGTAGAATTTTGGGGAGTAACAACCTTTATTCAAGGAATAAAGATCTACTGGGATATTTGGAGTTGTTAACACTCTCTGGGAAATTGTACATTTAAAATGTACTTGATAGGGTGTCTCATACGCTTCGAGCATATGGAGTCACGATCAGGTCAATCCAAGTGATAGTCACTGGATTAAAGATTAAGAACATCTATTAGTATCTCAGAGAACTAAAGATGTTGTCATAAACTATGGAGAAGGAGAACTTGAAGTGACTGGGATCACTGCTGCAAGTTTCCAAACAGTTAAATACTGTGGTACTATAAAGTTTGAATAACGGAACACTGAACTGGAAATATTCCGAGCAAGATAACTGTTGCCGAATAAACAACAAATGCGGATTATTGCTGCAACTGAGGCAGCAATAGAAGCCATTTGGATCGATAATAAATCTAATTAGATTAGATATAGTTCTGTTAGCGGCTGAGCTAGGCGTCAGCACATGCTAAGGAATTAAAGGTCTCATCGACGATCCAGATATATACTTCGATATTATCTGATTCGTTCGGATCATACATCGTGGCGATGTGATGATCGTATAAATGGCGTCAAACGATAATCAAACAAATCCGCTGACGAAACCCTTTCCTCAGCAATTTAAGCGAACCGTACATAGTTCGGGTGTGGGACACTTGAGTGACTTGCTACGTGCCAAGTGGGAGATTGTTGGACAAAATGACCCATAGCGTCACTATTTGCACAGATCATTGTGTTGTTGTAGCAAATTAACTATGTGACAAGGAAATTGCACTCTCATCATTTGTGATTAGATCACCATAGATATATAAATGAAGAGAGGTCCATATGATTAGTTCCTGGATTGAGAATGATATGAGACAGTATCAGTCCGCGAAGGATTAATCATTAAATATCCCTAGTCGTAGTATTATCGAGACTGGACATCGATAATGCGGAATAGGCTAGTATTGCACTTGTGCGCGTTGTGAGGGCACAACGGCATAGTTTCATATATATAAGTATAGTATACTTATGCAAGTGCGATAGGAGGTTGTGTTTCACCGATGGTACGGGAAACAGCTTCGCTCTGGATAGACCCCTCGGAATCCCATTGGTATTATGACTATGTGTCTATGGGAGGCCGAAATCAAGGTAGGTGTGTATAGTCTTAACCTGAGACTTACATCGCTAATACTTACGATAATCGATAGACTTTGGTCTTGGTGGTACAGGGCTTTAACCGGTTCTGCGTACACCACTTCTGGGTTTATCAGAGAGTCGTAGTGTATTGGGTGTGATGTCAAGACGGAAGTATCACTTCAGTCATAGTGGAGATGATGTCACGCAGGATACGGTACTAGTGCTCTTGAGTGTTGCGCAACCAATCGGGATATTGTGACCAGGTCATGAATATCCGATTATAGAGACTAGGTTACCAGACATCCGACATGTGCTTCGGACGTGGTAGACACTTATCCAGCCCCAGCCCTAGCACGTGACTATCCGATACTGGACCGATATACACAATACAATGGTATACTACGCTTGATACAGATCTTAATATTCTTAAATGGATATGTCCGGAGAATTGAGTAGACTTGGTGGTTTGCTAGGAGTCGACCTTGTCTTGTAAATTGGTATAAACGTAGTACGAGGTACTTACGTGTTCGGATAGTCCGACGACCAATTTGACTGCCAAGATATCCGGGGATCTCATGGGTCGCTTCCCAAAGATTCACCGATGACGTATGACTCACACACTTTTAATTAATCTGGGATTAATTAGATGAGAGAGAAAATTAATCTGGGATTAATTGCGGAGATATTTTATCTGGGATAAAATATCATTTAAAGATAGAGACGATTAATTTGGAATTAATCGATTAATTAATATATTTGATATATTAAAGGAAATTGGATTTCGACGCGGAATTGAAATTAGATTTTAATTCGGGCGAACGAGTTAATTTAGAATTAATTCGTTAGCGACGTGAATAGTGATTTTGCAAGGCGTAATCATTTAATTACGACGCAACGGAAAATTCGTTAATTTGGAATTAGCGACCCCGAGCCCGGGATTGTTTGCGAGCGCATTCTCATTTCGAATTCGAGTGCGGCACACAAGTCAAATCAAGCGTCAAATCGCTAGTCGCATCAAGCGTCAAATCACTTGTCACTTTGAGTGATGTGACTTGACAAGATTGATTGATTGATGTGATGATGGTGATTGATGGAAGTTGTTGAAGCATTAAGTGCTTGACTTTTTCCAAATGAAAAAGTGGTATATGGTTTTATTTTTTTTGGAAATTAAAAACACCTAATACACTTTACTTTTCAACAACTCTCTCTCTCACGTTGGTTCACAATTGTGGAGCCAAAATTGCTCACGTTTTTAAGCAACATTTTCTCCTCATCTCACGCCCTTGGAGGGCTTTCTTTCTTCTATTTTGAGCAGTGAGCTGCCGTGGAAATGGAGGAAGAAATGGGAAGCAAAGTGTGGTTTTGTGGCAAAACTAGAGTGCTAGAACACTCCGGGATCAATGCGAAGGTGATAGGGAAGTCCACCCATGAGTCGGGAACCATTTCGGAAAGCTTGGAGCTTGATTTTGGTGACCAAAAACAGAAAATGGAGGGCAGTGGGCTGTTACTGCGTGAGCAGTTCATGAAGGGCAGTGAGCTCGTTTTTGTTGCCCAATACGTCTCTCAACCGCTCGATGTAAGTATTCCGCAACTTCGTCGTTGTATTCACACATGTTTTTCATTACTTGTTTGATCTTGGGACCTTAGAAACTCCAACACATTTTACCTCAACATTTTCTTTTATTGTACTTTTACTTTATTTAATTTCAGCAATTTACTTTCGGCATTTACTTTTCAGCAATTTACTTTTCAGTAATTTACTTTCAGCATTTACTTTTCAGAATTTACTTTCATCATTTACTTTTCAGCAATTTACTTTCCGTATTTACTTTTCAGTAATTTACTTTCAGCATTTACTTTTCAGCATTTAATTTTCAGTATTTAATTTCAGCATTTACTTTCCGTCATTTACTTTTCAGCAATTTACTTTTCATCATTTTACTTTATATCTTTTATTTTATTTAAGTTTTTACTATCTGTAAATATGTGTCGTAACTAAGCCAATTATCTAGGGTTGTGATGAAATCCAATATCACCGGTTTATAAGGGGTTAAATTATAGTTTGGGTAATTTAAAGGTTTACTTATTAAGTCTTAAGCTTAATGCGTCTTATTAACTGGCCATTAATAAGATTGATCTGGTAAATCTAAAATAAACTTGACAAAGGAATTTTAGGTTACAGCCTTAGACTTAATAGCTCACGATCTTCCTTGAGGATAGATAACCCTTTAATAGATTTTCTTACAGGATAGACATATACCTGTCGGGCGTTGGTAACCTTTATTAGAACTTAATCTTAATGAATTCAAGTAATTTGGTTGGCATAGACATATGGTTCAATTGGGTTATACTGGGTATTTGCGTCTGACCATCG
The DNA here is from genome assembly GCA_019454045.1 of Zanthoxylum bungeanum. Lineage (NCBI taxonomy): Eukaryota > Viridiplantae > Streptophyta > Magnoliopsida > Sapindales > Rutaceae > Zanthoxylum > Zanthoxylum bungeanum. The sequence goes on along the minus strand of SKCR01028781.1, from coordinate 32,665 downwards.
ACAGAGGCTTTCGCATGATTTAGTGTTCCAGGTTAGTAAACCGATATATTACACAAACATGAAATAACCACTTCATCTTTTAAAAAGATATTGGAAGGATTCACAACCCTGGATAGTTTTATAAATTTGAATTTTCTTCAATCTACTTTCAAGCAATTTTATTTACTTGTTTTAATTTTAAAGTCACCACCCAATCAAACAATCAATCCATTAGATACTTGTAAACATTTAACTTCATAAATTGATAACAAAAGGTTTTAAGTCCTCGTGGGATCGATACTTTTTATACTACTTGAACGATACGTGCGCTTGCGTTATAAGCGTATGATTACGCACCGGTCAAGTTTTTGGCGCCGTTGCCGAAGACTTATTTATCTTTTACTATTAGTTTAGGGGTTAGATACGTTACTCTTATCTAATTTCTTTTTACTTATTGTTTTTATTTTCTTGTGATTCAGGTTCTCAGAAACTACATGAGACGAACCAGAAGCTTTGAACTCCGACCGCTTGACCCAGAGATTGATAGAACCATCAGACAGTTGAGAAGGGAAAGGCGAGAAGGCCAAGAAGCAATCATTAACATGGAACCTGAACCTTTGAACATTGCACCACCAATTCCCATTCGAGACAGAACCATTCTGGTGGTTGACGGACTCATTTCTTGTATTGTACTTCCTCCCTTACCAGTAAATGCGGGTGACATCAAAACATGCATCCAGATGATTCAGCAGACAGTACAGTTTGGGGGAAGTGCAACTGAAGATCCTAATGCCCACATCAGCAACTTCCTGGAAGTTTGCGGTACTTTCAATTACAATCGAGCAGCGGAAGAAGTAATGAGACTGCATGTTTTTCCATATTCCCTGAAAGACAGAGCTAAAGCTTGGCTACATTCGTTACGAGCAGGTTCCATCACAACTTGGAACACTCTAGCCACCATATTCCTTGCAAAGTACTTTCCACCAGCCAGAACTGCAAAGTTGAGAAATGACATCACATCCTTCGTGCAACAAGATTCAGAATCCATTTGCGAAGCTTGGGAAAGATTCAAAGATTTACTCTGGAAATGTCCTCATCATGAGATCGCAAAGTGGCTACAAGTCCAAACCTTCTACAATGGACTTTCTAGAATAATGAGAACTATAATTGATGCTGCTGCTGGAGGAGCTTTGATGGAAAAAGGAGAAGATCAGGCCTGTGACCTAACTGAAGAAATGGATAACAATAATTCATTGTGGCCAACAGAAAGAAGCTTGATCCAACGAATTGCTGGAATTTATGAACTTGGAGCCAACACAACAGTGAATGCCAAGCTGGATCAGATTTGCAAAAATCTGGAAACTCTTAACATGAAAGTTAATGGTGGATCCACAAGTTCACCATTTGGAGGAGCACCTGAGTCAGAATCTTTCAACCAACATAAAGATATGGTGAATTATGTCAACAATTTCAACAGACAGGGGAACAATCCATATTCCAACACCTACAACCCAGGGTGGAGGAATCATCTCAATTTCGCATAGAGCAACAATTCAGGGCAAATGAACAACCCACCACCCGGATTCCAACAACAGAACAAAGGCTAGGAGCAGACAAATAAATTAGGAATAACAGAAGTGTTGACCCACTTGAAAAAGATAGAAGTAAAACACGACTCTCAAGCAGCAAGATATGATGCTATGTTTCAATCCCAAGCAGCATTAATTCAAAGTCAATCTGCTTATACTAAAGCACTGGAGAATCAAATTGGACAACTGGCCAATGTTCAGAGTTACAGACCGCCAGGTAACCTTCCTAGCAACACATAGACAAATCCAAGGAACATGGGAAATGAGCAATGTCATGACATCATGTTAAAAGCGGTACTGAAATAAACAAATATGTTGGAGCCAAAACAACTGCTGAGGAAGTTCCAAAAGAAACAAAGCAACAGATGGAGGAAAAAGAAGCAAAGGAAAAAGAACAGATCATTTCACCTCCACATTTTCCTCAGCGTCTTCAGAAGAATAAACTGGACTAGCAGTTTGCTCGATTCTTGGAGGTGTTCAAAAAGCTGCATATCAACATTCCATTTGCAGAAGCGTTGGAACAAATGCCCAGCTATGCCAAATTCATGAAAGACATTCTTTAACGAAAGCGGAGATTGAGAGATTACGAGACAGTAGCATTATCAGAAGAATACAGCACCATCATTCAGAGAAAAATTCCTCCAAAGTTGAAAGATCCTGGCAGTTTCACTGTTCCTTGCACCATAGGAGAACATGACTTCGGTAAGGCTCTGTGTGATCTAGGTGCGAGTGTTAACTTGATGCCTTTTTCTATTTTCAGGAAATTGCAGATTGGAGAAACAATGCCAACTTCAGTCTCTCTACAACTTGCTGATAGAATGCTCGTATTTCCAAGAGGAGTAATTGAGGATGTGCTGGTCAAGGTTGACAAATTCATTTTCCCAGCAGATTTTATTGTCCTTGATATGGAGGAAGACGGAGACGTGCCAATCATCCTCGGGAGACCATTCTTGGCTACAGGTCGAACCATTATTGATGTACAAAAAGGAGAATTAACCATGAGGGTACATGACCAAGAAGTAACATTTAATGTTTTCAAGGCCATGAATTTCCCAGATGATGAAAAGAATGAGGAATGTCTTAGACTTGATGTGATACATAGTACTGTTCAGAACTCTGATGAAATGAAAAGTTCTACTGACAAACTTAAAGCATGTCAATTGCCTGTGGAGCCTGAAGATAAAGCGCACTGCGTACTGAAGAAGCCTATTCTTGCACTACAAGCAACAGAAGAAAAAAGTTCCACCAGCTCAACGAATTGGAGGAATTTCACATATAACCTTTTGAGGATGCCAAATTGTACAAAGAAAAGGCAAAGAAGAGACAGGATGAGAAGTTAGTGCGCATACAACTAGAACCAGGGCAGAAGGTAATGTTAAATAAATCAAGGGTGAAATTCTTCCCATGGAAGCCAAAATCACGGTATTCAGGTCCATTTGTGATCACCAAGGTTTTACCAGACAGAACCATTGAGATATATGATCCCGACTCCAACAAAACATTCAAGGTTAAAAACAAGCGTGTCAAGCACTACTGGGGAGAATCATTTGAGCGACAAAAAGAAAGTGTCACACTTTCAGATCCAGCCTAACGTTCGAGAAGTCACGTCTAGCTGACGACTTTAAACTTAGCGCTGGCAGGGAGGCAACCCATGCAATTTGTGTATATATTGTGATTTGGTGTGATTTAATTTGGTGTGTTTAGTTTTTGCATATTAAGTCATTTCAGGATGGAAGAAGTTCTCACAAATCTTCACAAGCAATTTCCTTCTCTCCCTTAAAACTCTTTGATGAAAGTCTACAAAGCTCGCTTGGAACGGATGAGACTACTAACGATCCATGGTGTTTCTAATGACATTCGTTGGGTAATTAAAGCACGGGTCTGATTGGCAGGTGAGTCTTCTGACTCTTTTATTTCACATCTGCCTGGTTTTGGAAGAAGCACCTATGCAAAGAAACGTAGAGCTAAGCAAATGGGTGTTTGTTATAAATGTGCACGCTGGAATTGGAATACTCGTTGTCATTCTTTAGAAATGGTGTCTGATAATCACGAAGATAAAATTAAATTCATTAGGGATGGCTTGAGTAAGGAGTCTGTATAAGATATATCTTCAACTCTTGAGACGCATCCCAGTGGATATGTTCATATAGCCATCCGCAAATTACATACACAATTCCAAAAAGAAAGACAACAGTTAAGTCTCGGGAATCTGACTCAAAAAGACCTTGTTTGCCAATTTATAAGAAAATTATATGGGAAGCTTATCCCTGACGCATAGACGTCAATCAAGCCGCGAAGTTTCTTGTACATATTATATCTCTTTGTCTTTTCCTAATAATTGTGATTTATTTTTTTGTTTTCTTTTATTTTCTCCGATAGGATCCATACCTTTTTTACTATCACGATTTATTTTACTGTTTAACTAATAATTGTCATTTGGCAGGTACTAGTGCTATTATTTTACTCACCCTTTTCAGGTGTTATAAATTCAACTCATCATTGAACTTTTGAAGACATCCCGAGTAAAACATGGAAGCCACTTCAAGAAGACGAGTTGAAAATATCTGTGTGTTTTGTGGTACTAGTGTTGGTGTTAAGCCACAATATGTAGAAGCAGCACATGAATTGGGTCGAGTCTGAGCTGCAAGGAATATGCACTTAGTATATGACAGAGGTAATCTTGGACTTATGGGGATCGTTTCAAAGGCTGTACAGGAAAGAGGCAGTCACGTTTTGGGAATCATCCCAAAACCCTTGGCAGAAGCAAATCTTATTGGACCATCAAACGGAGAGGAACTGATCGTGCCAGGTATGTCTGAACGATTGGTAGAAATGATTAACCGTGCTGATGCTTTTATTGCTTTGCCAGGTGGCTTGGGTACATTGGAGGAAATTTTTATAGTGTTATCTTGGGCGACCTGAACATACACCAGAAATCGCTTGGACTGTACAACGTTGAAGGATTTTATGATTTTCTTTGTGTGTTTCTTGATGATGCTCGGAGAAATGGGTTAGTGTCAAAACCTTTAAAAGAACTCATCTTCACTTCCATAACTGCTCCAGATCTAATTGACCAAATCTTAGCCTATGAACCACAAATTGACCCCTATCCTTTCAAAGATAAATTGGTCCGAGGACGATCGTGGTAAGAGGCGTCAGATTAATCTGGATCTTAACCTTTAACTTTTCGTGTAGAATTTCAGCTAACCAGGTACTATCTTCTAAACTTTTCTTCTGCTGTTTAAGACATTAGGGACAATGTCTCATTTAGGTTTGGGGTAGGAAATTAGTTGATCAGTATCTTGTTTTTAGTTGTGTGTTATTTTTATTTTTAGTCCAAAATTTTTCAAAAAATACAAAAAAAAAATTGAAAATTTTTCAAAAATTACAAAAATATTTTGCGTTTTTGTGTTTTTTTATTTTTACTAAAAAGGTGCAATTGGTTAGAGATAGCTGAGTATGGAGTTTCCACTCCTGAGACGTATTCAAACCTATTTTCGAAACAAGTTAATTTTTGTTTATTTCCTTTTGAATTATTTAATTTGTGAATTCTCCATAAAATTGACTAAAACGGATCTTCATATGCCTAGTTAGCAGGTATTATCAACATGTATGGTAACATACGGACATGAGCTATAATTGAAAAGTTTGTAATATTCAGTGCTCTAGTTTAATTGGAGGAAGCATCTGTGAAAAGCATTGGAATAAAAAAAACGTCTGAGATCCGAGTTATTAAGTCCGTATGGGTGTTTTAACACCTAGTTCCCTAAAACCAACTGGTTTGGGAGTCACTGGCCCAAAGCTCGCTACATGGATCAAAGATGTTGCAAAAATATATATATCTGAAGTCTGAGTAATTAAGTCCGTAGGGGTGTCTTAACACCTGGTGCCCTAAAGCCAATTGGTTTGGGAGCCACCGACCCAACACTCGCTACATAGATGGAAGATATTGTATATATATAAAAAAAAAATCAAAAATCAAAGAAAAAAAATCAGAAAAATCAGAAAAATTATTCCATTGCTGCAAAAAGGTGTGAATTCTGATAAAACTTTTGGACAAAAATATTACTCTCTTATCAACTGCACTTGTGATTGTTGTGGGAAAAAATGAGTTGATTAATATTTTGTCGGCTGTGCACATGGAGAATGGTAAATATAATCGGAGAATTTACTTATTCAGTAATTTAGAAAGAAAGAAAGCAACTAGTAACTTGGAGTAGAAGTTTCACCTGATTAGTCACTAACTTCTTTATTCTCGTTTCTTTTATCTTTTTGCTTTTGTGTGCATTAGTTTTATTATCTTTTTACTTTTGTAAAATGTTTGTGGGTATCGTTGTTGTAAGCCCTCACGAGACTATAACTCGTCCACTAGGGACACCTAGGCGTTTAAAGGCTTGTTGCATATGCTAAATGCAACCGTGATCCCTACGAAAGTGGCTTAGTTTAATTTTAATTGTTTCTTATATTTTATTTTGTTGTTTTGCTCGAGGACTAGCAAAATGTTAGGTTTGGGGGTGTGATGAGCGGAAAATATATCAATATTTACCGCCCCTTTTACTTAATATTTTGTTTAGTTTCTCGGGTTTAATGAACGTTTTGATGTGTTTTAATTTATTTTACAGATAAAATAATATTGGGATACAATGAAATCATTTAGGATGAAATGTGGGTCAAATAAGGGCAAAAATTGGACTTGACATATAAATTTTGGAGATTGGAAACTTGAAAGGACGTTTTAACGAAGTGAGGTTTTGGAAATTCCAGTTTTGTGCATCTCTCGTATTTTGATCATAACTTTTTACTCCGATATCGGATTGAGCTGAATCAAGTTTCAGATTAAGGAAGACTCAACGATCTACAACTTTGAAAGACAAACGAATTTTGAATTCTAAATATTTCATGCCCGAAATTGATGAACCATCCAGAAGTGTGTTGTGTGTAATTATTAAAGTCATTTTCAAAGCAAAAAATAAATTAATAAATAAATAATAAAAATTATCAAATCACCACCAAACATGATAAGCAATTAGTGGAGCAATTAATAATGTATTTGGTGGAGCAAATAGTGGAGCAATTAATAATGGATTTGGTGGATGATTTGATGGAGGCAAAATTTTACCTATAAATACCAAGCCATTTCATTTGTAAATTCATACTTTCTTCTAAGAAATTCCTTAAGAATACTAAGAAGATTGTATCTTGTTTGTTTATTTACAGCTTTCAGTAATTAATTTCCGCTTTCGCACTTTCTTTCCTTTACTTTTCAGTTTTTACTTTCCGCAATTTACTTTTACGCACAATACTTTTCTTTCTTTGATTTTCAGTTTTTACTTTTCAGTAATGAGGAGGTAACTCCCTTTTGATGGGGTAAAAGGTAAAACTTTTATTACTAATATTTAGATTAATATCCCTTAATTATAATATATAAACTAGTTAAAACCTGACTTAACGAGGATACCGCCATTTTTCTTTATGTCTTTTATTTTATTTAAGTTTTTACTATCCGTAAATATGTGTCGTAACTAAGCCAGTTATCTGGGTTTGTGATGAAATCCAATATAACTGGTTTATAAGGGGTTAAATTATAGTTTGGGTAATTTAAAGGTTTACTTATTAACTCTTAAGCTTAATGCGTCTTGTTAACTGGCCATTAATAAGATTGATCTGGTAAATCTAAAATAAACTTGACAAATGAATTTTAGGTTACAGCCTTAGACTTAATAGCTCACGATCTTCCTTGAGGATAGATAACCCTTTAATAGATTTCCTTACAGGATAGACATATACCTGTCGGGCGGGGGTAACCTTTATTGGAACTTAATCTTAATGAATCCATGTAATTTGGTTGACATAGACATATGGTTCAATTGGGTTATACTGGGTATTTGCGTCTGACCATCGACAGAGGCTTTCGCATGATTTAGTGTTCCAGGTTAGTAAACCGATATATTACACAAACATGAAATAACCACTTCATCTTTTAAAAAGATATTGGAAGGATTCACAACCCTGGATAGTTTTATAAATTTGAATTTTCTTCAATCTACTTTCAAGCAATTTTATTTACTTGTTTTAATTTTAAAGTCACCACCCAATCAGAAAATCAATCCATTAGATACTTGTAAACATTTAACTTCATAAATTGATAACAAAAGGTTTTAAGTCCTCGTGGGATCAATACTTTTTATACTACTTGAACGATACGTGCGCTTGCTTTATACGCGTGTGATTACGCACCGGTCAATAACATTACCAACCAGTCATATACGCGGTAACCTGATTAAGTCAAATTAAGTCCGACCTGCCATAAAGGCGGTAAATTACCAACCGACCAACCAGACGGTATCATTGATTAGTCAAATTAAAACCAGTTTATAATTGATTACCAACCGACCAATATAGCGGTATCCTTGTTAAGTCAAATTTTAAGTAGTGAAAATATTATAATTAATGAAGTTAATCTAAATAGCAGTAATAAAAGTTTTACCTTTCACCCTAGCAAGGGGAAGTTACCTCCTCATAGCTGAATAGTAAAAACTGAAAAAGTAAAGAAAGTAAATTACTATTACAGAAAGTAAATAAAAATTAATTACAAAACTGAAATTAAAAGAAAACTAGATACAAACTCCTTATTTATTCAGAGAATTACAGAGAGGAATGTACATCTGAAACTGAAATTTCGAGATGAATTTATATGCGTCAATAAGGTCTCTGCATCGCGACGCGCAAGTTGTTCTTACGTCGCGACGCGAACACGTGTCACGCTCTGATTGGTTCCACCGAGATTCTTATCTGATGACGTGGCATTTTGGATGATTAATTCAATAATTGAGCTGACGTGGTAGTGACGTGGTGATGACGTGGCAATGATGTGGCGACACGTGGCGATAGCGATTATCGGCACCGTAGGATTGTGACACGTGGCGCACTTTGATTGGTTGATGATGAAGTGGCGGTGACATGGCAAAGTTGACCTGTCTTCTGCTGACATGTCGATGACGTGGCTGACACGTGGCGATGGCGATTGTCGGCACCATAGGATGATGACACGTGGCACGATGCACGTTAACATGATCGACTGTGATGTTGACACATGGCACGACACATGTTAGCAAAGTCAATCTTCTCAGATTCTGACACGTGTCCCCGGCGCATGTTAGCATGAGGCGGCGCACATTTCCAAATGACGATTTTGTCATTTTTTCTGTTTTTCACTGTTTTGGCCCCAAATCACCTCTAGAGAGTCCTGAAATTTTATTTATCTACAAAATGACACAAAAAACATCAAAATATTCACAAAACTCAAGAAAATATACAAAATATTAGGTCAAATGAGTGGGAAATAGTGATATATTTACCACTCATCAAGAAGCTCACGCCTTTTGTGTGAGGGAGAGATAGAGCAATTTGTTTTTGTGTATTTGATTTCTAAAAATCAATTACCATTTACCAAATCCGATTTAGGAATATGTCATTCCAAATGATTAAAAAATAAAAAGTGTGTTGAGATTGGTTAGTGTGATTTACAAGCAATCTAAGCTTTTCACTCAACCTTTAACCATTTCCATCACTAGTCAAACTAGTTGATATAAGTCAAGTGGGTCCCACCACTTGTAAATTCCGAATTTAAGTCGAACAATCCAACACATAACTTCGCTCGGCCCGGGTTCGTTTAATTCTGAATTAACGAATTTGTCGTTGCGACATAATTAAATCCAATTTAATTAAATAATTATGTCTTGTAAAATTATTATTAAAGTCGCTTACGAATTAATTCTAAATTAATTTGTTTGCTCGAATTAAAATCCAATTTTAATTCCGCATTGAAATCTAAATTCAATTAATATATCGAATATATTATTTAATCGATTAATTCCGAATTAATCATTCTATCTTCTAATCGAATTTTATCCCTTATAAATTCTTGCCGCAATTAATCCTAGATTGATTTTCTCTCTCTCTCATAATTAATCTCAGATTAATTCTGTTCGAGTCAAATGTCATCGGTGAATCTTTGGGAAGCGACCCATGAGATTCTTGGATATGTTGGCAATAAATCTGGTCGTCGGACTATCCGAATACGTGCGTACCCCGTACCACATTCTTAAAAATTTACAAGACATGGTTGGCTTCTAGCAAAGTACCGTGCCTACCCAATTCTCCAGATATATTCTTTTAAGGAATAAATAATCTTTATCAAGCGTAGTATACTAAGTATTGTTAGACAGTTATGACCTATAGCGTCACTATTTTGTAAATGATATTGTATTATTGTACAAAATTAACTATGTAGTAATGAAATTGCCTTTTACCGTTTTGTAATTTATTTACTTTGATATGCAAATGGTAAAAGTCCCTATGATTAGTTCCGGATTGAGATGATATGAGACAGTATCAATCCATAAAGGTTTAATCATTAAATATCCCTAGTCGTAGTATTATCGAGATTGGACATAGATAATGCGGAATAGACTAGTACTGCACTTGTGCGTGTTGTGAGGGCACAACGGCATAGTTCTTATATATTTAAGTATAGGATACTTATGCAAGTGCGGTAGGAGGTTGTGTTTTACCGATGGTACGAAAAACAGCTTCGCTCTGGATAGACCCCGCGGAATCCCATTGGTAGTATGTCTGCGTGTCTATGGGAGTCAGCTTCAGGGTAGGTGCATATGGTCTTAACCTGAGACTTGCATCGCTAGCACTTACGACAATCGGTAGACTTTAGTTTTGGTCGTCCAGGGCTTTAACAGGTTCTGTGTACACCTCTTCTAGGTTTATTGAGAATCGTAGTGTATTGGGTGTGATGTCAAGACGGAAGTATCACTTCAGACATATGGAGATGATGATCGCGCAGGATACAGAACTAGTACTCTATAATGGTTGCAACCATCGGGATAATATGACAAGGTCAGGATTATCCGATTCAAAGAGACTAGTTGCTGGATGTCCGATATATGTTTCGTACGGGGCAGACACATCTCCAGCCCCAGGCCTTACATGTGATCATCCGATACTGGATCGGTATACACAATACTGCGGTATACTACGCCTGTTATAGATCTTATATTCCAGTAAGAACATTTCTGGAGAATTGGGTAGGCATGGCGTTTTGCTAGAGGCTAACCTTGTCTTGTAAATCGGTAAAAACGTAGTACTTGGTACGTACGTGTTCGGATAGTCCGACGACCGTATTTACTGCCAACATATCCAGAGATCTCTTGGGTCGCTTCCCGAAGATTCACCGATGACGTATGATTCGAACTTAATTAATCTGGGATTAATTGCGGAGAGACTTTATCTTGGATAAAGTATTATTTGAAGAGAGAGAAAGATTAATTTGGAATTAATCGTTAAAATAATATATTCGATATATTAAACGAAATTCGATTTCGACGAGGAATTAAAATTAGATTTTAATTCGGGCAAACGATTTAATTTGGAATTAATTCGTTAGCGACGTGAATAGTAATTTTGCTAGGCACAATTATTTAATTAAATTTGATTTAATTAACGTCGCGACGGAAGTTCGCTAATTCGGAATTATCGAACCCGAGCCCGGGAGTGTTTGCGGGCCCACTCGCATTTGGAATCGAGTGGGGCCCATATGTCACATCAACCATCACATCACTTGTCATTAAATACACTTTTGTGTGATGGGTTTTGGTGATGGTGTGTATAACACTCAAAGGCAAGGAATGGTGATGGATTTTGTGTCATAAACCTACCAAATGTTTGGTATTTGTTTGACAATTATTTTGACACAAATATAAATTGATTTTTGAAATTAAAATCAACACACTCTCTCTTCTCCTATTGACCGAAACTGTGACAGTTCACAGCTCTCTCCATTTTCAGTTTTTGTTGCAAAAAGTTGAAGAAATTGTGTATGTTTGGAACATTAAATCACATACAAGGCTAGCACCATCAAGGAATCCTACAAAGGTGATATGGGAAACTAATTCTTGAGCTTGGAAGGATCAAACAAAGCTTGGAGCTTCATCAATACTCTTGGCCGAATTCATCACACAACAAAGGAGAATTTTGTTGCTCAACGGATCCACAAACCGATCGATGTAAGTGTGATTCTGCCACTCTTCATCTTTTATTCATTCATTTTACATGCTTTTGATCTTGGGATATGGATTAGAATTTCCAACAATGGTATCATTGAGCCTAAAGAGCATGAAAATTTATTAGGGTAAAATTTGGGGAAAATTGGATGAAGCATGATTTGATGAAATTGTTTGATTAAATATGCTTAGATGTATTTTACTTAATGTTATACATCATCAATTTCATGGAAAATAAATTGGATTAATTTTTCAACCCAAAAATGGCTTGGCCGAATCATATGTAAGCAATGGACTTGATGATTTTTTGATTTTAAGATCATTGGATGACTTGAAACAATATGGAATGACGATTTGTAATTTGATCGGATTGAAAAACGAAATCGGATCCATTTTATCACCATGGCCGAATGCTTAATGGAAGATTAGGGACTTGATTTTTTTATTAAATAATGTTGGACATGTATTTAAGATAAAAATATGATTAATGGATTAATTTGATATTTTGGAAATATTGATTTAAAGGATTAATCATGACATTACACTTAATTAATTAAGTTATAAAATTTGGAATTTTAAAATTTGATTAATTGGGCTTAATTTTTAAATTGGGCCTAAAACTATTATATTTGGGCATAATGGGCTTGGTTGGGCCAAGTAGGTTTGGGCAAATTGGATTGGATCCAAAATTGAGCCTAAATCACTCCATTAAGTCCAAATGTAATAAATGGGCTTTTATGTTTAATTGGGCCTTATGGGCTTGATATTGATTTTATGGCAAATGAGGGTGATTCCTTATTGGGCTTGATAATTGGGTTTGACCCACATTGACCAAAGCCCAAGCCTAAAGAAAATCAATTGAAAGCCCATCGGACTTTAATTAAACGGACATTGGATGTTAGTTAGGCTTTGAGACCCGATAAGATTAGATTTGGAATCTAAGTCATAAAAGCACAATAAAAGTGTAAATATTTAATTTAGAATTAAATAAAAGGATTAGTATTGAATACAACTTAAATTGGATTTGAAGAGTAGTTCAATATAATTCATGAATTCGTACTACAAGTACTTATTCTCAAAACGAGTTGGACTCGCGCAAAATCAAACCATTGTTTGAACATTGGATTGTCACCTAATTAAAGACTAATTAATTGGATTAGATTGGTTGTATAACATGCCTTGAATGAATGAATGTGGATGTGATGAATGAATAGTGAATATCAGATGGATATTAGAATGGAAGGGTAATTTTAGAAATTATTGTAAATTCAGAATTTATAAATTGGACCTGCATGTCCAGCCTTTCTCTTATTATCTCTTTGTATTCTCTTCTCACCTGATTCCCCTCAATGTAAATGAGGTTTCTCTTATTGTATTATGTAATTGGGTAGAAGTAGAATAGTGCTAGGCGGGGAGAGGAAAAGGAGTGATTTGTTCTAGGAACAAATTGTTATATATCCATCTGCATATCACTATTAGTTTATTTTACGCGCTTTATGATCTTTTAGAAGCATGCTTAAGGGTGTATGATGATGAGACCTAACAAAGATAAATTAATTGGTTGCCAATTACGCGAAATCCCTCAAACAATATTAAGCGATTTTCCTTCCGTTGAGTGATTCTTTCTCAAGATCCGAAATTGGCATTGGTTTATTGGCCAAAGTCAAGACCTTTGTCAATTAAGGATGTGTTTGAATTATGAGAGTTTTGTTCCATATCGGTGTCTTGTCCAAGTTGTGATTTTTTGGCCAAAGTCAAGATCACTTCTTGTCCATCGACATTGATTACGAAACTTTCCATGTCAATGGGTCCCGCTTAACTGGAATCATTAAGTTTGTTGTGCCAAAGCCAAGACTTAGTTGATTCAGAGGAAATGGTTAGGAAAATGTATTGGATACATTGACATATGTATTAGATATATATGTTTCGGACTTGGATGTCCACCTACCGGATCTAGGAATTGGATGGGATCCAATTGATCTTCCAGATCTACCTAGTTAAATATCATACAACTTGTTGGCCAAAGTCAAGGTTGTGTGTTATTTAACAGGATCCTAGCCCACTAGGAAATTGGATTTCCCGAGTACTCAACAGAGGGTTAGAGACTTGTAGAAAATAGTGGGAGGCTAGTATTGAATTTGCAATTTCATTCAGATACTTAGCTTTACGCGCTTACAAAATTATTTCGTCAATATTTTAACATTAGTTGGACTAATATAATGTTATTTTTCTCGTAACAGTTTGACTGTACCCATATATCGTTAACTAGATAGTTGGACTATCGTAGTTAAGATGGCAAACAAGGGAAATGTCCGAGACATAATCATGGGTGATAGTGTATTTAAGGGCACGAACTTTGCTGACTGGGAAATGAACTTGAGGATAGTCTTTGGGGCAGAGAGGCTGCTATATACCATACAGAGACCTCTCGGGCCTAAGCCCACTGAGCCACTTGAGCTGGAGTTATGGAGAACTCATAGCGATGATTGTGATACGACTCAGTCGATCATGCTTGCTTCCATGACTCAACACTTTCATCGCCAGAATAGGGACTTGGATCCTTATAATATGATGGCTAGACTACAGGATCTTTACCGCACTAATAAGCGGATGGAGAGGTATGAGTTGGTGAAGAAACTTTTTCGCTCCTGAATGTCTGATGGCGCTTCAGTTGAGGTCCACGCGACTCAAATGATAGCCGACATTGATGAGCTGGCCAAGATGGGAATAGTCTTGGAGGCTGAGCTGACTATAGACATGCTCTTACAGTCACTTCCTCATACTTGGAAGCAGATTATCATCAACTACAAGTTGATGGATACGGACGATACTCTTGGAGAGCTATTATCCATTCTTAAGGAGTCAGAGAAAGAGCTTCTTAAAGGCAACAAGCGCGAGGCGCACTTTGCATCAACCTCTCAGACGCCGAGGGCTGGGCCCAAGGCAACTGGAGGGGTGAAAAAGAGGAAGCATAAGAACAAGGGCAAGGCCAAGAAGTCGATGGCTTCTGGGAAGCCGAAGGACAAGTCACAAGACATATGCCTTAAATGCGGCAAAAGAGGTCACTGGAAGCGTGACTGCCGCATGAATAAGGCGCTCAGAAAGGAGATCAAGGCGGGCAAGGCACCGACCTCTGGTATGTTTGTTATTGAAATAAACATGGCTACTTCTAGTTTTAAGAATTGGATTTTTTATTCTGGTTGTGGTTCTCATATATGTACTGATGTGCAGGATCTGCAGAACAGCAGGACACTGGCTTCAGGGGAGATTGATCTACGAGTTGGAAACAGAACTCATGTTGCTGTTTTGGCCGTGGGCACTTTTGTATTAGAACTGCCCTCGGGGCATGTACTTAAACTAAATGACTGTTATTATGTACCTAGTTTGACTAGGAATATTATATATGTATCTTTGTTAACCCAATGGGTACACTTTTGTATTTAGAAACACTGGGTGTTATTTATATAAAAATGATGCAGAAATATGCACTGCAGTTGCAAATAATGGTCTTTATATTTTGAATATTAATGAATCTCCTACATATAAAGTAACAAACAAAAGGCTTAAAAAGAGTGATCCAAAGGATGAAACTTATATGTGGCATTGTCGTCTGGGACACATTAACAAGACTCGCATATCCACACTTTCGAAGAAGGGTATTGGACGGATTTGATCCAAATTCATATGACGTCTGCGAATCTTGCTTATTAGGCAAAATGCCTAAATCACCTTTTAGCGGTAAAGGTGAACGCGCCACTAAACTGTTAGCCCTCGTTCATAGTGACGTTTGTGGGCCCATGTCTAGTCAAGCTAGAGGTGGATATCGATAGTTCGTAACCTTTACGGATGATGCATCACGTTACGGTTATGTGTATCTAATGACGCATAAGTCGGAAACTTTTGAGAAATTCAAAGAGTTTCGACACGAAGTTGAAAAACAAACAGGCAAGAGTATTAAGACGTTACGGTCGAACCGTGGTGGCGAATACTTAAGTAATGAGTTTCAAGATTACCTGAAAGAATATGGTATTCTTTCACAGTGGACTCCTCCTGGAACACCACAATTAAATGGTGTGTCCGAACGGAGAAACCGTACCTTGTTGGACATGGTAAGGTCGATGATGAGTCGCACTGAGCTGCTAATTTCCTTCTGGGGATATGCATTAAACAGTGCAGTTCTTATTTTGAATAAGGTTCCGTCAAAGTCTGTTGAACAGACTCCATATGAGATATGGACAGGAAAGAAACCGGGTTTCTCATTCCTGAAGATTTGGGGTTGCTGGGCATACGTTAAACGTTTGGAAGGAACCAAACTTGAACCCAAATCAGATAAATGCCTATTCGTTGGATATCCTAGGGAAACCAAAGGATATTACTTCTATCACCCACAAGAGAACAAAGTATTTATTGCTCTACATGCGGTTTTCCTTGAGAATGAATTCCTAAATGCAGTATTTAGTGGGAGGAAAGTAGAACTCGATGAAAGTCGTAGTGATACTGTTCCTGGCAGTGAATCATCAACGGAACATGAACAGTCCATCCGGGATGAGACTGAACCACAATCTTCAAGTACACAAGGACCGCGTAGGTCGGAGAGAGTCAGAGTAATACCTGAGAGGTATGGATTCCTGATCTCACCTCATGTAGATATTAATCTTATTGAGGATACTGAACCGGCTACGTATGAGAAAGCGATACAAGGTATCGAATCCGCTTTATGGCAAGAAGCCATGAAGGCTGAAATGGATTCCATCTATACCAACCAAGTTTGGACACTGGTTGATGCACCAGAAGGCGTAAAGCCTATTGGATGCAAATGGGTCTTCAAGAAGAAGACCGACATGGATGGCAACATACAAACGTACAAAGCTAGGCTTGTAGCGAAGGGGTATCGTCAACGACTTGGAGTTGATTATGACGAAACCTTCCCACCCGTTGCCATGATTAAATCCATTCGGATAATGCTTGCGATAGCTGCATATTACGATTACGAAATATGGCAGATGGACGTTAAAACCGCTTTCCTTAACGGAAACCTTTCGGAGGATGTTTATATGCAACAGCCTGACGGTTTTATCGCACCTAGACTTGCAAACAAGGTTTGTAAGTTAAATCGGTCCATTTATGGACTAAAGCAAGCATCGCGGTCATGGAACCAACGTTTTGATGAGATCATAAAAGAATATGAATTCATTCAAAACGAAGATGATCCTTGTGTATACAAGAAGGTTAGTGGGAGTGCACTGACTTTTATTCTCCTTTATGTCGACGATGTATTGCTTATCGGCAATGACATTCCCATGTTAACGTCGGTGAAAGCTTGGCTTTCATTGAAATTCTCCATGAAAGATCTGGGAGAAGCAGCTTTTATTCTAGGAATAAAGATCTACCGGGATAGATCTAGAAAGCTACTTGTACTCTCCCAGAGTACATATATTGATAAAGTGTTGAAGAGATTCAACATGGATCAGTCCAAGAGGGGACTGTTGCCAATATCACATGGCGTCTATCTATCTATGGACATGTGTCCTAAAACACAAGATGAGAGAGACAACATGAGTCGGACTCCGTTCGCCTCGGCAGTCGGATCGATCATGTATGCCATGATATGTACACGACCTGATGTGTCCCATGCTTTGAGCATGTGCAGTCGATATCAGGCCGATCCAGGTAAAGATCACTGGATGGCGGTTAAGAGTATCCTTAAGTATCTTAAAAGAACTAAGGATGCTTTCTTAATCTATGGAGATGGAGAACTTGAGGTATCTGGGTATACCGATGCAAGTTTCCAAACCGACAGAGACGACTTTAAGTCACAATCCGGGTACATATTTTGTTTGAATAACGGAGCAGTGAGCTGGAAATCTTCCAAGCAAGATACTGTTGCCGATTCAACAACTGAAGCGGAGTACATCGCAGCAGCTGAAGCAGCAAAAGAGGCAGTTTGGATCCGAAAATTCCTAATTGGATTAGGAGTAGTTCCGTTAGCAGCTGAGCCCGTTCCATTGTATTGTGACAATAGCGGGGCTATAGCACAGGCTAAGGAACCAAGGTCTCATCAACGATCCAAACATGTTCTTCGACGATTCCATCTGATTCGAGAGATCATACATCGTGGCGATGTGAAGATCGAAAAGATCGCATCAGAGGATAACATTGCAGATCCGCTGATGAAGGCTATTCCTCGGGAAAAGTTTGAGCGACATGTACATAGTTCAGGTATTAGATGCTTGAGTGACTGGCTATACGCCAAGTGGGAGATTGTTAGACAGTTATGACCTATAGCGTCACTATTTTGTAAATGATATTGTATTATTGTACAATATTAACTATGTAGTAATGAAATTGCCTTTTACCGTTTTGTAATTTATTTACTTTGATATGTAAATGGTAAAAGTCTCTATGATTAGTTCCGGATTGAGATGATATGAGACAGTATCAATCCATAAAGGTTTAATCATTAAATATCCCTAGTCGTAGTATTATCGAGATTGGACATCGATAATGCGGAATAGACTAGTACTGCACTTGTGCGTGTTGTGAGGGCACAACGGCATAGTTCTCATATATTTAAGTATAGGATACTTATGCAAGTACGGTAGGAGGTTGTGTTTTACCGATGATACGGAAAACAGCTTCGCTCTAGATAGACCCCGCGGAATCCCATTGGTAGTATGTCTGCGTGTCTATGGGAGTCCGCTTCAGGGTATGTGCATATGGTCTTAACCTGAGACTTGCATCGCTAGTACTTATGACAATCGATAGACTTTAGTTTTGGTCGTCCAGGGCTTTAACAGGTTCTGTGTACACCTCTTCTAGGTTTATTGAGAATCGTAGTGTATTGGGTGTGATGTCAAGACGGAAGTATCACTTCAGACATATGGAGATGATGATCGCTCAGGATACAGAACTAGTACTTTATAATGGTTGCAACCATCGGGATAATATGACAAGGTCAGGATTATCCGATTCAAAGAGACTAGTTGCTTGATGTCCGATATATGTTTCGTACGGGGCAGGCACATCTCCAGCCCCAGGCCTTACATGTGATCATCTGATACTGGATCGGTATACACAATACTGCGGTATACTATGCCTGTTATAGATCTTATATTCCAGTAAGAATATTTCTGGAGAATTGGGTAGGCATGGCGTTTTGCTAGAGGCCAACATTGTCTTGCAAATCGGTAAAAACGTAGTACTTGGTACGTACGTGTTCGGATAGTCCGACGACCGTATTTACTGCCAACATATCCAGAGATCTCTTGGGTCGCTTCCCGAAGATTCACCGATGACGTATGATTCGAACTTAATTAATCTGGGATTAATTGCGGAGAGACTTTATCTTGGATAAAGTACTATTTGAAGAGAGAGAAAGATTAATTTGGAATTAATCGTTAAAATAATATATTCGATATATTAAACGAAATTCGATTTCGACGAGGAATTAAAATTAGATTTTAATTCGGGCAAACGATTTAATTTGGAATTAATTCGTTAGCGACGTGAATAGTAATTTTGCTAGGCATAATTATTTAATTAAATTTGATTTAATTAACGTCGCGACGGAAGTTCGCTAATTTGGAATTATCGAACCCGAGCCCGGGAGTGTTTGCGGGCCCACTCGCATTTGGAATCGAGTGGGGCCCACATGTCACATCAACCATCACATCACTTGTCATTAAATACACTTTTGTGTGATGGGTTTTGGTGATGGTGTGTATAACACTCAAAGGCAAGGAATGGTGATGGATTTTGTGTCATAAACCTACCAAAGGTTTGGTATTTGTTTGACAATTATTTTGACACAAATATAAATTGATTTTTGAAATTAAAATCAATACACTCTCTCTTCTCCTCTTGACCGAAACTGTGACAGTTCACAGCTCTCTCCATTTTCAGTTTTTGTTGCAAAAACTTGAAGAAATTGTGTATGTTTGGAACATTAAATCACATACAAGGCTAGCACCATCAAGGAATCCTACAAA
Source organism: Zanthoxylum bungeanum (assembly GCA_019454045.1). Taxonomy (NCBI): domain Eukaryota; kingdom Viridiplantae; phylum Streptophyta; class Magnoliopsida; order Sapindales; family Rutaceae; genus Zanthoxylum; species Zanthoxylum bungeanum. The sequence continues at coordinate 13,036 of SKCR01028781.1, read as the reverse complement.
GGTGATATGGGAAACTAATTCTTGAGCTTGGAAGGATCAAACAAAGCTTGGAGCTTCATCAATCCTCTTGGCCGAATTCATCACACAACAAAGGAGAATTTTATTGCTCAACGGATCCACAAACCGATCGATGTAAGTGTGATTCCGCCACTCTTCATCTTTTATTCATTCATTTTACATGCTTTTGATCTTGGGATATGGATTAGAATTTCCAACAAGTATTGCGTATTACGATCCAGTATCGGATGTCACATGTTAGGCCTGGGTCTGGAATTGTGTCTGCCCCGTACGAAGCATATATCAGATTACTAGCAACTAGTCTCTTTAATCGGATAATCATGACCTTGTCATATTATCCCGATAGTTGCAACATATTAGAGTACCAGTTCTGTATCCATGCGTGATCATCATCTCCATATGACAGAAGTGATACTTCCATCTTGACATCACACCCAATACACTACGATTCTCAATAAACCTAGAAGAGGCGTACACAGAACCTGTTAAAGCCCCGGACGACCAAAACCAAAGCGTACTGATTGTCGCAAGTATTAGCAATGCAAGTCTCAGGTTAAGACCAAATACACCTACCATGATTCGGATTCCCATTGACACATAGTCATACTACCAATGGGATTCCGAGGGGTCTATCCAGAGTGAAGCTGTTTCCATACCATCGGCAAACAGAACCTCTTATTACACTTGCATGAGTATCCAATACCCAAATATATGAGAACTATGTCGTTACACTTCCATAACGCGCACAAGTGCAATACTAGTCTATTCTGCATTATCGAAGTCCAGTCTCGATAATACTACGACTATGGATATTTATTGATTAAACCTTTCGTGGATTGATATTGTCTCATATCTTATTAATCTGGAACTAATCATAATGACTTTTATCATTTATATATATTCAAGTAATCTAATTACTGTTGGACAGTTATGGCCCATAGCATCACTATTTGTACATATCATGGTGTTGTTGTACAAATTAACTATGTGGCAAAGGAAATTGCTCTTTTATCATTTGTAATTAGATTACCAAGATGTATAAATGATAGAAGGTCCATATGATTAGTTCCGAATTGATAAGATATGAGACAGTATTAATCCATGATGGTTTAATCATTAAATATCCATAGTCGTAGTATTATCAAGACTGGACATCGATAATGCAGAATAGACTAGTATTGCACTTGTGCGTGTTATGGGAGCATAACGACATAGTTCTCATATATTTGGGTATAGGATACTCATGCAAGTTTAATATAATGTTGTGTTTACCGATGGTACGGAAACAGCTTCGCTCTGGATAGACCCCTCAGAATTCCATTGGTAGTATGACTATGTGTCTATGGAAGTCCGAATCAGGGTAGGTGTATTTGGTCTTAACCTGAGACTTGCACCGCTAATACTTGCGACAATCAATATAATTTGGTTTTGGTCGTCCAGGGCTTTAACCGGTTCTGTGTACGCCTCTTCTGGGTATATTGAGAATCGTAGTGTATTGGGTATGATGTCGAGATGGAAGTATCACTCCAGTCATAGTGGAGATGATGATTACGTAGGATACGAAACTGGTTCTCTTATATGCTGCAGCTATCGGGATATTATGAATAGGTCATGTTTATCCGATTATAGAGACTAGTTACCAGAGATCCGATATATGCTTCGTACAAGGCAGACACATTTCCAGCCCCAGGCCTTGCATGTGACATCTGATGCTGGATCGTAATACGCAATACTATGTATACTACGCCTGATATAGATCACATATTCCTTTAAGAATATTTCTGGAGAATTGGGTAGGCACGGTGTTTTGCTAGAAGCCAACTATGTCTTGTAAATCGGTAAAAACATAGTACTAGGTACGTACGTGTTCAGATAGTCGAAGGACCGAATTTACTGCCAACATATCTGGGGATCTCATGGGTCGCTTCCCGAAGATTCACCGATGACGTATGACTCGCACTTTATTAATCTGGGATTAATTATAAGAGAGAGAAAACTAAACTGTGATTAATTATGGAAATGTTTTATCTAGGATAAAATATTATTTAAAGAGAGAGAACGATTAATTTGGAATTAATCGATAAAATAATGTATTCGATATATTATACGAAATTGGATTTCGACGCGGAATTAAATTTAGAATTTAATTCGGGCGAACAAGTTAATTTAGAATTTATTCGTTAGCGACGTGAATAGTAATTTTGCTAGGCATAATTATTTAATTACATCGCAACAGAAAATTTGTTAATTCGGAATTAGCGAACCCGAGCCCAGGAGTGTTTGCGGGCGCACTCGCATTTCAAATTCAATTGCGGCCCACAAGTCACATCTAGCGTCAAATCACTAGTCAATCGATTGATATGATGTCTAGTCACTTTGAGTGATGTGACAACTTGTCACTTGTGATTGATGGTGGTAGTTGGAGAGTTTTAATGCTTGTACCTTTTTGACTTTTGGAAATTCAAAATTTGGTATATGTTTAATTGATTTTGGAAATCAATTAACAAATAAACAAACCAACTTAACACATTTTCTTCTCTCTTTCCTCTTCCCTCTCACGGCCTTGGGCCATTTCTTCTACATTTTTTTTTTCTGGTTTTGCCGAGAACAAAGGAGAAGCAAGGAAAGAATTGTGGCAAATTTTTCCGGAGTGCTAGCACACATTCGGGGTCTTGCGAAGGTGATAGGGAAACCAACTTGTGAGCTTGGAATCACCATTCGAAAGCTTGGAGCTTGGACCGAAAATGGAGCACAAAAAGAGCCTAAAGCCGAGAACCTTGGAGGACCAAAGCTTGAAGATTTTTGTTGTTCCTCGCATCGCATAACCAATCATTGTAAGTATGATTCCGCCATGCTTTTACGAGTATTCACATATATGTTTTATGCTTGAAATCGATCCTTTGACTATAGTAGAAACCCAACAATGGTATCTTGAGCCATTTTGAGCATGAAACCTTTATTAGGGTAAAAATTGGGTAAATTGAATTTGAGCATGTTTTGATGAAATTGATTGTTTGAATATGCTTATATTGTGTTAACTTTGAGTTGTGCATAATCAATTTTGTGAAAATTGAATTGGATTGATTTTCCCCAAATCCATTGGCTTGGCCGAATGGTTGAGTGCCCTAAATAGTCATGGTGATTTGTGTTTTTGATCATTGGATGAGTTGGAAAACATTGGTAATGTTGATTTAGGATTTAATTGGATTGAAACCGAATCGGATAAAGAAATCCCCATAATGCCGAGACTATAAGCATGTGAAATGATGTGATTTTTTGATTAAAATGTGTTGGACATGTTTTGATGATAATGAGCATAATTAATTGAGTAAATTAGTGTTTTGGAAATGTTAATTTGGATAATTAATTATGGCGTACACTTTGGTTAATTTAATTATGAAATTTGGAATTTTGAAATTAAATTAATTGGGCTTAAATTTGGAATTGGGTTTTTAAAGTTGTAATTGGGCTTAATGGGCTTGGTTGGGCCAAGTTTGGTTTAGGCTAATTGGTTGGATCCAATTGGGCCCAAAACCATATCCATAAAGTCCAATTATGACTTAATGAACCTTTAAAATTTTAATTGGCCTAATGGGCCTAAATTGGTTTCTTGGCAAATAAGGGTGATTCCTTAAATGGGATTTGGTATTTGGGTTTGACCCATATTGACCAAAAGTCCATGCCTTAAGAAATTAATTGAAAGCCCATTGGACTTTAAATTAAATTGACATTGGATGTTAATCGGGCTTTGAGACCCGTAACGGTTAGATTTAGAATCTAAGTCGTAAAGGTTCGTTAATAAAGTGTATTATTTAATTTGGAATTAAATACAGAATTAGTATTAAATACAAATTAAATTGGATTTAATGTTGTAGTTTAATTTAATTCAAGAATTCGTACTTTAAGTACTTATTCGCAAAACGAGTCGGACTCGCGCGCAAAATCAAATCGTTGTTTGAACATTGGATGGTCATTAATATTCAGATTAATTAATTGGATTAGATTGATTGATAACATGCTTGTGTGAATACATGGATGCGATGTATGAATAATGTATATCGGATGGATATTAGATGGGTGAGGGCAATTTTGGAAATTGTTGTAATAAATTAGAATTTATTAAATTGGACCTGCGTGTCCAGCCTATTACCTCTTGACTCTGTGTATTTCTCTTCTCACCTATTCCCCTCAATGTAAATGAGGTTTCTTTAGAAGTGTTATGTAATAGGGTAGAAGTAATACTTGTGCTAGCGGGAGAGAGGAAATGGAGAGATTTGTTCTAGGAATAATGTGTTTAAATATCCATCCGCATATCATTATTATATTTATTTACGCGCCTTATTATGTGTTTAGAATGCATGTTTAAAGGTGTATGATGATGAGACCTTAACAAAGATAATTAATTGGTTGCCAATTACGCGAAAAACCCTCACAACATATTAAGTGTTTTTCCTTCCATTGAGTGATTCTTACTCAAGATCCAAGACTGGCATTGGTTTGTTGGCCAAAGTCAAGACCTTTATCTGTCGCTTTGTTCCATATCGGTGTCTTGTCCAAGTTGTGATTTGTTGGCCAAAGTCAAGATCATTTCTTGTCCATCGACATTGATTACGAATCTTTCCAAGGTCAATGAGTTCCGCTTAACTGGGATCACTAAGTTTGTTGTGCCAAAGCCAAGGCTTAGTTGATTCAGAGGAAAAAAGGTTAGGCAATATATTGGATATATTGGCATATATAAGATATTTGTTTCGGACTTGGATGTCCACCTACTGGATCTAGGAATTGGATGGGATCCAATTGATATTAGAGATCTAGCTAGTTAATTATCATACAATTTGTTAGCCAAAGTCAAGATTGTGTGTTATTTAACGGGATCCTAGCCCACTAGGCAAGTATTAAATTTGCAATATTCGTTTAGTTGGACTAATATTTAATGTTGTTTTAAATAAACAGTTGGACTGTATTCAAACTATTTCATTTATAGTTGATTATATAATTGGATTATAATAATCAATATATTTGAATTAACTAATTTCAATTAATAGTTGATTTTATAATTGGATTATAGTAATCAATATAATTGAATTTAAACCTATTAAATTATAGTTGATTATATAGGTAGACTATAGTAATCATTATAATAAATAGTACCTAAAATCGTTGATTAAATAGTTGGACTATTAGAATCAAGATAATTGAAAGATTAGTGTTTAAAACATAATCCTGGGTGAAAATATATTTAAACGACTTTAATTTTCAAATTGGGAATAAAACTTCAGGATAGTCCTGAAAACCGAGAAGTTATTTTATTTGATATAGTGACGTCTCGAGCCTGATCCCGGAGTTCAGCAAATAAGTAGAACATGATCTTTGGAAGATTCATGTAATGATAACTTTAGTGCTTAATCCATTAAGCTTGCCAAAAAGACTCCTTAATTTCTTAGTCAGAACTAATGATTAGATCCTTATAATATGATATTGAAATTGAAGGATCTTCATAGATCTATCATTAGATCTTAGAAGTACTAAATTGCAATAGTAAACTATTGGAGAGTTAATGGCTATACTCAAGGAGACAAAGCCAAAGTTTGCAATAAGACAAGAAGCGCAAGGCGCACCTTATTTCGACATTCGAGAAGGCCAAGGCTTGGCCAAGGCTTCTGGGGTGTGGAAAAAGGGCAACCAATTTATTATCTTTGATTAGGTCTCGTCATACACCATTAAGCATGCATTCTAAAATCATAATAAGGTGCGTAATAAATAATAATGATATGCGGATGGATATTTAACAAATTGTTCCTAGAACAAATCTCTCATTTTCCTCTCTCCCGCTAGCACTATTCTAATTTCTACCCAATTACATAATACAATAAAGAAACCTTATTAACATTGAGGGGAATTGGTGAGAAGAGAAATACAAAGAGTCCAGAGATAAAAGGCTGGACACGCAGGTCCAATTTAATAAATTCTAAATTTATTATAACCTCACCCTTCTAATATCCATCCGATAAACATTATTCATACAATACATCCATGTATTCACTCAAAGTATGTTATTCAATCAATCTAATCCAATTAATTAGTCTTTGAATTAATGACCATCCAATGTTCAAACAACGATTTGATTTGCACGAGTCCAACTCGTTTAAGTATAAGTACTCAAAGTGCATATTCTTGAATTATATTGAACTACAATTTTAAATCCAATTTAATTTGTATTCAATACTAATTTTAATTTAATTCCAAATTAAATAATTACACTTATTTATGTGTCTTTTAGACTTAGATTCTAAATCCAATCTAAATGGGCCTCAAATGCCCAATTAACATTCAATGTCAATTTAATTAAAGTCCAATGGACTTTTAATTAATTCTTAAGGCATGGGCTTTGGCCAATATGGATCAAACCCAAATGCCAAGGCCCAATTTAGGAATCACCCTATTTGCCAAAAATCAATTTATGCCCATTATGCCCAATTAAATTATTAAAAGGCCCAATTATTATATTTGGACTTTATGGAATGGTTTTAGGCCCAATTTGGATCCAATCCAATTGTCATAAACCAAGCTTGGGCCAACCAAGCCCATTATGCCCAAATACAACAATATTAGCCCAATTTAAAATTAAAGACTAATTTTAATTAATACAAAATTCCAAATTTCACATTAATTTTAATTAAAGTGTAATAGCCATAATTAAACTATTAAATCATGCTTTAATATATTTCCAAAACATCAATTAAACTATTAAATCATGCTTTAATATATTCAATTCATGTCCAACACAATTGAAGCAAAATCAATCAATTTCACATGCTAAGTCTCACAGCAATTAGGCATAAAATTACAATCAATTTAATTTCAATCCAATTAAATCAACAATCAATTTATCTAATGCTTTAAACACATCCAATGGTCTAAAATCAAAAAATCACCATGATACAACTAGGGTCATAGTTTTGGCCAAGCATGGGGAATTAGGAAAATTTTGATCCAACCAATTTTCTCAATTCTATATATGCATAAATCCTATTCAGCATCATCAAAGCTCAACCAAACAACCAATTTGAAGAAATCATGCTCAAAACATAAAAACCCCAAATTAAAGTATATAAACCCTAGAACTAAATCATGCTTAGAAAAGGCTCTTGATACCATTGTTAATGTTCCTAGAACATGCCAAGGATATCTAATCATGATTCAGTGTGTGAATATTCAAAGAAGTTGCGGAAGACTTACATTGAACGGATTTGATGGATGTATGAAGTTCAAAACTTTTGTATGTTTGAGAAGATCTCCAAGCCTTTCTTTGTGTTCCAAAATCAAGGGATTAGTTTCCCTAACACCTTGAATGACTCCTTGAAAGTGCTAGCTTGAAGAAAATTTGCAACAAAAAATCTATATGGAGAAAGGAAGCTCACGGCTTTTGAGTGAGGGAGAGAGAGAGAGCAATTTATTTTTGTGTATTTGATTTCTAAAAATCAATTACCATTTACCAAATCCAATTTAGGTATATGTCATTCCAAATGATTAAAAATTACAAAGTGTGTTGAGATTGGTTAGTGTGATTTACAAGCAATCTAAGCTTTTCACTCAACCTTTAACCACTTCCATCACTAGTCAAACTAGTTGATGTAAGTCAAGTGGGTCCCACCACTTGTAAATTCCGAATTTAAGTTGAACAATCCAACACGCAACTTCACTCGCGTTTAATTCTGAATTAACGAATTTGCCGTTGCGACATAATTAAATCCAATTTAATTAAATAATTATGCATTGCAAAATTATTATTAAAGTCGCTTACGAATTAATTCTAAATTAATTCGTTTGCCCGAATTAAAATCAAATTTTAATTCCGTATTGAAATCTAATTTCAATTAATATATCGAATAAATTATTTATTCGATTAATTCCAAATTAATCATTCTCTCTCTTCTAATCGAATTTTATCCCATATAAATTCTTGCCGCAATTAATCCTAGATTGATTTTCTCTCTCTCATAATTAATCCCAGATTAATTCTGTTCGAGTCAAATGTCATCGGTGAATCTTTGGAAGCGACCCATGAGATTCCTGGATATGTTGGCAGTAAATCAGGTCGTCGAACTATCCGAATACGTGCGTACCCCGTAGCATGTTCTTACCGATTTACAAGACATGGTTGGCTTCTAGCAAAGTATCGTGCCTACCCAATTCTCCAGAAATGTTCTTTTAAGGAATACATAATCTTTATCAAGCGTAGTATACTAAGTATTGCGTATTACGATCCAGTATCAGATGTCACATGCTAGGCCTGGGGCTGGAATTGTGTCTGCCCCGTACGAAGCATATATCGGATTACTAGCAACTAGTCTCTTTAATCAGATAATCATGACCTTGTCATATTATCCCGATAGTTGCAACATATTAGAGTACCAGTTCTGTATCCCTGCGTGATCATCATCTCCATATGACTGAAGTGATACTTCCATCTTGACATCACACCCAATACACTACGATTCTCAATAAACCCAGAAGAGGCGTACACAGAACCTGTTAAAGCCCCGGACGACCAAAACCAAAGCGTACTGATTGTCGCAAGTATTAGCAATGCAAGTCTCAGGTTAAGACCAAATACACCTACCATGATTCGGATTCCCATTGACACATAGTCATACTACCAATGGGATTCCGATGGGTCTATCTAGAGCGAAGCTGTTTCCATACCATCGTCAAACAAAACCTCTTATTACACTTGCATGAGTATCCAATACCCAAATATATGAGAACTATGTCGTTACACTTCCATAACGCGCACAAGTGCAATACTAGTCTGTTCCGCATTATCGACGTCCAGTCTCGATAATACTACGACTAGGGATATTTAATGATTAAACCTTTCGTGGATTGATATTGTCTCATATCTTATTAATCCGGAACTAATCATAATGACTTTTATCATTTATATATATTCAAGTAATCTAATTACAAAATGATAAATATCAATTTCCTTTTGTCACATAGTTAATTTGTACAAAAACCACAATGTCTTTTACAAATAGTGATGCTATGGGTCATAATTGTCCAACAACCCTAGGTCCTCTCATGGTGATATTTTTAATTTAGACTATCGGATGAGTTTAAAGCATAAAATGAATGTTAATTGTTGGTTTAATTGGATTGAAATCAAAATTGAATGTTGTTTCATGTGATTCCTGTGGGATGAAGCATGTTGGAATGAATTGATTTTGCTTCAATTTGTGTTGGACATGAAATGAAATGTTTAGCATGATTAATTGGATTAATTAGTGTTTTGGAAACATTAGATTAATTGATTAATTGTATTAATTAGACTTTAATTAAATTAATGTGATATTTGGAATATTATGTTAATATAAATTAGTCTTTAAAATTGGATGGGGCTAATTTGTTGTATTTGGGCTATTGGGCTTGGTTGGGCTAAGTTTGTTTTGGACAATTGGGTTGGATCCAATTGGGCCTAAAACCATTTCCATAAAGTCCAAATATAACTTTGGGCCTTTAAAATTTAATTGGGCCTAATGGACCTAAATTGATTTTGTGGCATAGGGTGATTCCTAACTTGGGCCTTGGCATCTTGGGTTGGATCCATAATGGCCAAAGCCCATGCCTAAAGAATTAATTGAAAGCCCATTAGACTTTAATTGAATTGGCATTGGATGCTATTTGGGCCTTTGAGACCCAATTGGATTGGATTTGGAATCCAAGTCTAAAAGACACTATTAAAAGTATAATTGTTTAATTTGGAATTAAACACGAATTAGTATTGGATACAATTTGAATTGGATTTAAAATTGTAGTTTGATATAATTCAAGAATACGTACTTTGAGTATTTATTCTTAAACGAGTTGGACTCGCGCAAATCAAATCGTTATATGAACATTGGATGGTCATTAATCAAAGATTAATTAATTGGATTAGATTGATTGACAACATGCTTTGTGTGAATACTTGGATGTATTTGTATGAATAATGTATATCGGATGGATATTAGTTGGGTGGGGGCAATTTTGGAAATTATTGTAATAAATTCGGAATTTATTAAATTGGACCTGCGTGTCCACTCTATTATCTCTTTACTCTTTGTATTTCTCTTCTCACCAATTTCCCTCAATGTAAATGAGGTTTATTTAATGTATTATGTAATTGGGTAGAAGTATGTAAAGTGCTAGCGGGAGAGAGGAAAGGGGGAGATTTGTTCTAGGAATAAATTGTTATATATCCATCCGCATATCATTATTAATTTATCGCGCTTTATTATGCTTTTAGAATGCATGTTTAAGGGTGTATGATGAGACCTAATTAAAGATAATAAATTGGTTGCCAATTTACGCGAAAAACCCTCATTAAATATTAAGTGTTTTTCCTTCCATTGAGTGGTTCTTTCTCAAGATCCAAGATTAGCATTGGTTTGTTGGCCAAAGTCAAGATCATTGTCCATCGCGGATATGTTTGAACCACGAAAGCTTTGTTATATATTGCATGTCTTGGGCAATTGTGATTTGTTGGCCAAAGTCAAGGTCACTTCTGTACATCGACGTGGATTACAAAGCTTTCACACTGTCAATGGGTCGCGCTTAACTGGAATCATTAAGCTTGTTGAGCCAAAGCCAATGCTTAGTTGATTTAGAGGAAAAGTTTAGGAAATATATATTGGATATATATCTTGGACTTGGAGGTCCACCTACCGGATATAGGAATTGGATGAGATCCAATTGATCTTAGAGATCTACCTAGTTAAGTTTCATACAACTTGTTGGCCAAAGTCAAGGTTGTGTGTTATTTAACGGGATCCTAGCCCACTAGAAAACTGGGTTTCTCGAGTACTCAACAGAGGGTTAGAGGCTCACCGAAAAATAGTGGGAGGCCAGTATTAAATTTGCAATTTTGTTTAATACTTGCTAAACACGCTCTTTTATTTTATTTATCGTCATTTAAATATATATTAGTTGGACTAATATCTTTTATTGCTTTCATTGAACAGTTGGACTTTTCACACTACTCCACTTGTAGTTGGTTATAGTTAGTTATAGACTATAGTAACCATTATATTTGAGTGTACCTGATATCGTTGATTGGATAGTTGGACTATTGCAATCGAGATGGCTGGAAAGATTAGCGTTAGGGACATCATCCTGGGCGATAATGTCTTTAACGGCTCCAATTTTCCAGATTGGGAGATGAATCTCAGGATAGTCCTGGGAGCCGAGAAGTTACTCTATGTCATAGAGAAACCTCTCGGGCCTGAGCCCGGAGTTGAGCAAATAGTAGAGCATGAGCTTTGGAAGACTCATCATGATGATAACTTTAGTGCTCAATCCGTCATGCTTGCCGCAATGACTCCTCAATTTCGTCGTCAGAATAAAGGATTGGATCCTTATAGTATGATGTTGAAATTGGAGGATCTTCACAGATCTAACCTTGGATCACAGAAGTATGAATTGTAAAAGAAGCTCTTTCACTCACGTATGTCAAATGGTACATCTGTCGAGCACTATGTGTCGCAGATGATTACTGACATCGAACAACTAGGTCAGCTGGGCATAACCTTCGAGGCCGAGACTTCCATAGATTTGATCTTACAGTCTATGCCTAACTACTGGGGCGGGTTCGTCATGAACTATAACATGATGAACCAAGAGAAGAATTTTGTAGAGTTAATGGCAATGCTGAAAGAAGCAAAGCTAGAGGTTCTGAAGGGCAAGAAGCGCGAGACGCACCTTACTTCGACATCTCAGAAGACCAAGGCTTGGCCGAAGGCTTCTAGGGGTGTGAAGAAAATGAAGAAAAATGGCAATGCCAAATCATCATAGTCTTCTGGGAAGATTAAGGACATATCCCAAGACGTCTGCCTACATTATGGAAAACGGGGTCACTGGAAGCGTGACTGCCATGAGTACAAGGCGGAGTTAAAGGAAATGAAGACGGGCAAGGCTCTGGCTTCAGGTATGTTTGTTATAAACACGTCCACTACTAGTTTTAAAATTGGATTTTGATTCTGGATGTGGTACTCACATATGTACTGGTGTGCAGTATCTGCTGACTAGCAGGATACTGGCTTCAGGCGAGATCGACCTACGAGTCAGAAATGGGACGAGAGTCGATGTTTTGGCCGTTGGGATCTATGTTTTGTATCTTCCATTGGGGCATGTAATTATATTAGGTGACTGTTATTTTGTACCTAGTTTGACTAGGAACATCATCTCTGTAATTTGTTTAACCTGTTGTGGGTGTACCTTTGTATTATGGAACACTATGTGTTTAGTATATACAGATAACATTTTGATATGTACAACAGATGTTAATGATGGTCTTTATATTTTGTATATAAATGAATCTCAAACATATAACATGACAAACAAAAGGCTCAAACTAAGTAACACAGATTAAACTTATATGTGGCATTGTCGTCTGGGACACATTATCAAGACTCGTATATCCACACTTTCGAAGAGAGGATACTTGGACGGATTTGATCCTAATTCATATGACGTCTGCAAATCTTATTTATTAGGCAAAGTGCCTAAAACGCCTTTTAGCGGTAAATGTGTACTTGCCACCGAGCTGTTAGACCTCATTCATGGTGACGTATGTGGTCCCATGTCTAGCCAGGCTAGAGGTGGATATGATTACTTTGTAACCTTATGGATGATGCATCGCGTTATGGTTATGTGTATCTTATGAAACACAAGTCGAAAACTTTTGAGAAATTCAAACAGTTTCGACACGAAGTAGAAAAACAGACCAGCAAAAGTATTAAAACATTACAGTCGGACCGTGGTGGAGAATACTTAAGCAATGAGTTTCAAGGTTACATGAAAGAGTATGGTATTCTTTCACAATGGACTCCTCCCAGAACACCGCATTGAGTGGTGTGTCCGAAGGAGAAACCAAACTTTGTTGGACATGGTAAGGTTAATGATGAGTCACACAGAGCTACCAATTTCCTTCTGGGGATACGCATTGAACAGTGCAATACTTATTTTGAATAAGGTTCGT